>SCHK01336817.1:3216-14185 GCA_004124795.1 Poropuntius huangchuchieni
AGACTCTGAATCATTGAAATGACTCGTTTTTAAAGCGAGTCCCAAGCTGTCCCAATCATAATCTTGATGTCAAAATGAAACATTAGCATATTGCCCGCCCACTTGTTGCGTGCACAGACATGGGAAAACTTTGATATTCGTGTTGGTCTGAATAAAAGTGCAAATTCATTCTTTGCCACTCGGTGTTGCTGTTTTAGAGCGTTAAAAGCTCACAAACACTGTTTTAAATGAAATTGGACCAATCACCGCAGATTAGCGTTATGCAAAGGAGGGGTTTGGAAAAATGAATCGCTAAACAAATCGTTTGGGTGTTGTTGAACAAGTAAGCTAAAAATAAATTTATATTATAGAAAATGAATATGTTTTTTGACCTTGAATGCATGTCAACCTGTTGTTGGGTTACTCCCAAAACCAAAATATGAACCTTTCATAACCATAATGGGGCACTTTAATTAATTTATGTTTTAGTTACATTTTAGTTAACAGACATTAATTAAAGACTGAAGAGTCTTTCACCTGAGTTTATTAAAGCAGTTGAACCCTGATGTGACAACTAGTGCTAGCCTTCCCTATATAGATAAAGTGTAAACTTAATTTGAAATAGAAATGTAAAGTATGTGCCGTAATGCTCACAATTTTAAGTAGCCGTATGTTTTCTCGCAGAGCTCCGATGCATCCGCAGAAGGTGATGAAGAACATGACCACCCCGACTACAATGAGAAACACAGCAGGATCAATGAGGAATGTGTCACGCACTGCGTCTGTGTAAGAAAACCCAGAAACACCGCTAACCTCTCGACTGATCCACACACATCTGCAGTTTATTCAGAGGTGAGGAACACACAACACTTCACATACCTGTTGCTTTCTGAACTTTGGCATATACTCCAATAGCTACAATAAGAAGAGAAAACACCTAAAAATGGATAAATAAACAAAGAAATAATCATATAATCAATATATCTATATAAAATCAATATATAAACAATAAGAAATAATCAATTGCACATTGATCATCCACAAAACACAAAATGGGATGGCTTATATATTTATGCAAAAACGAAACAATATATTTCGATTTTTAATAAATAAATTTCTGCCGACAAGTGAAACCAATATATTTTGTCTCTCTCTTTCTCTCTCTCTCTCTCTCTATACACACACACACACACACACACACACACACACCCTTGCACCAGTTGTTTATACGCTATTGAAACCATAGCTCAGAAATATGAAGTTTGTTCTGGGAAAAATGGCACTTGACTTGAATATTGTTTTATATAATGAAATCACATTCAGACATTTAAAGTGGTTTTATATTGGATTATTGGAATTTATTTTTGGATTACACTGGTTTCTCCATATAAATATATTATTACTGGTAATTATTATTATTAGTAGTAGTATTCTCAATCAAAGGCTGCATTCCCAGAGTTACTGTAAAGGGTAAGAGTCTCTGAGCAATAGCCTGGTCCTGAGACGCTTTTGGCAGAGCTGGTAATATTGCTGCAGTCACAATGTGGTACAGTATGTTTGTTTGTGTGTGTGTCTGAGTGCCACTGCAGTTCCATTATGCAGCTTCCACCTGAGTTTATAAAAGCAGTTGAATCCTATCATCTCGCTCCTTAAGAGTCGACGACAATACTTTGAGAGCATCTGTGTATTTAGCTTGCATATGAAATTCAAGGAATCAGGTTAAAGAGCCATTCAGAGGCTTTTTTGGTGCAGTGGAGGAACAGCCACTCCATATATGCAGTTTTGTGCTTTTCTGAAAAACCCAGCAAGCCAGTGCGGCTGGAACAAAAGACTAATGGATTATGCCGTCATACTCAGTCCAGAGGTCCATCTGTTGTGCACAAACATTGGTTTAGTGTGAAAGAGTGTGATTTGGCAGTGCCGTTCACATTTCCAGCACAACACTCACTCACAAAAGACAATTAATGGCAATCACAGTCCGCAGATCATTTATTTTCAATGAGAGTTGGCGATTTGAGTGACGGCAACTGCTGGTAATGTGACACAATGCAGCAGAGTTTAAAATAACGTGAACGCACAATGTGTGGCTTTTATTCCATTTCCATTTATTTTAATGTTGAATCAATTATTTGTCAGAAAGTTTTAGTTTGTAGTGTCACCAAATTATCTAGATAGCTAACAGAAGATGTTTTGCTCAAACTGCGATACTGTGAAACTCAGATTTGCAAATGAAAAAGCGTTCAAAGGTTTGGGGTCAGTGTATATATACAGTATATATATATATAGTTTTTTACTTAATCTTATTGACCCCCAAATCAATGAAGCTAAGGAAAGAATAAAATAAAATATATCTGAAAAATAAAATGTTTAACTTTTACTAAGAAAAAAAAAAATGGTTAAATGATAAATAAGTAAAAATAGTGAAACAAGCAAACAAACTGGGCCTGCAGGGGCCAATATATAATATAATTATTCAGGTTTAGGTAGATGTCTTGGTCAGAATTTTTTTTGGTCTATTTAAGTCGATACATTTTGGAAAGTTGTTTTTCATCCAGTACAGGGCATTTTAAATCAAATGGGAAGTTTACAGGAAGCTTGAGACTCTTGAACAAAAGCATAATCCGAGGCAAATTCTGCAGAGCGAGCAATTCACTGGATTCTGAATGGCAGATCTGTGCAGAGCACACTCTATCACAGTCAATGCACTGATAAAACACACCACAAACACTACGAACAGAAGAGGAACATGAGAACAGATGCTTTTGTTTTGATTGCACGTTTCTTTGGGGGATTCAAGCCTTCCGCTGCATCATATTCCACGATTACATGCTGGAGAAGTGGTATTTTTACTCTTTTCATAGCTATAAAATTCCTTGCAATTGTATGCAAATAGAGTGCTCCGAATTGAGTCGTGTTGTGTTGAAAACATCACGGTTGCAGAACAATTGCAACAGCGAGTCTGTTGAAAAGACTAAATTACACCCCCTGATGTTTTATTCATTTCAAAGCTGGCCAAAGAGCTTATGCTCTGTAGCCTGGAAATGTCCTCTCCCTCAGCAAAACAACATTTTGAGCTGGTGTCAGAGGCCTCACTTACCCAGAATAAAAAGCTGAAGAAGAACAGGAAGTACCGAATCCAAGGGTTGACGAAAGAGAACATTTCCGTCCTGGTAAGGCTCACCTGCCTATCCATTATAGCAGATTTGTATACGCTGAAGATTTAAAAAAAAAAAATAAAAATTCAGTAATGGCAGAGCCAGGCCAAATAGATATACCATCCACCATGTACGTTTCAGTCCGCAGCTATAGCCTGAAATGGACTGCAACAGCTGCTGTACATGTGGACTGACGTGCCACGTACATTAGTGTCTGTGGAAATGGCCAGAGCGCACCGTTACACAAAAGCCACCTTTGGATGCTTTGAAAGCTCCATTCCATTGTGTTCTGTCGCCAGTACAGCCAGAGCAAGAATTTGCAGTTAGGCAAAACAGACAAGGCTTTTCGGTGTTCTAGTATTGACAATATTTTCCTCCTCTATTTCAATATGAGAAGATGTAATGGCGGGTGATAATAGACAGAAGAAAAAGAGACCCTGAAACTTCAATGAATCAGACTGTCACCTGCCTGCTTTTGGGTTCAAAGTGATGATTTTATTAGCAGGGCTGCTGCGGGACTCTTGGTAGATCAAGGACTGTGAAACCAGGGCAGGCAGAGCAAGCGCTCCTCGACTGCTGGAAAGCCGTTCTAAATATAAATGACCCATCGTGAAACTGCAGTTTCAGGAGTGGTTTGGGCTCTGCTGGTTGTCCGTCTGGATTTTCCCACCGGGAGCTCTGCTATTTTTCTGGACTGCATCTGTAAAGCTCATTGAATCCTTTATTCACGAGAGCCGAAGGACAATCAATGGGGTTGTTGAGAATCTTTCTCACAGGTTTATTGCTACTGGCTCTAAAAGGATTTTCTTTGAAAGTTTGGAGACAGACCAGTGTACTTCATGAAATCCAAGACATTGATTTGTTTGTTTCCGCACTCATCCACAAATACATTGGGTGTATCCGCTCTATGCGATATGGATCCAGTATGGTCTATCATAATACTCATATTACCACATTCAGATGCTACTCAGTAGCTTTCAAAATATACTGTAGCTATAAGAGTATTGATCCGGCCAAGAACAGTATTGCTCTGCAGTGTCTAATGACTTCACTTTATAGGACTGATATACAAAGCTTTCTGTAGAGTTTGCATAGTTGGTTTTAGAAAGGCACCGATTTTGATCTTTAGTGAAAGCTGCTTTTTTTTTTTTCTTTTTTTTTTAGGAAAATCAGTGTAATGCAGTGGATTCAGAAAGCATTCAGACTCCCTTCACTTTTTTCCAATTGTGTTATGTTGCAGCCTGATACTACAATTGTTTAAATGTATTTTTTTTTTCATTAATCTATTTTATCTCATTAATCTCATTAAATGTGATATTTCAGTTTTTTTCTTTTTAATAAATTTACTGATGTTTCTAAAATTCTGTTTTCACTTTGTCATTGTCATGTTGAGAAAAAAATTTAAACAATTGTAGTATCAGGCTGCAACATAAAATTGAAAAAATGAAAGGGGATCTGAATACTTTCTGTGTATTTGTTTGATAATATTGATTATGATTTAAAATTTGGAGAGGGAATTTTATGATACTATGCAATACAATTTTTGAGCTTTTTCCACTGTCATTTTAGGCCGTGGTAACAAGTGTCCCTTTTTTTTTTTTGACTCTTTAACCTATCCAAATCATGTCCATTATTTTTACTGTGACAAAATAACCAAGTGTCATCCCATTGCCATAAAGCAAAAATTTAAAAACATCAAAAAATTGCAAGCTCAGAGCGTTAAAAAAAAATCTAGATACTAGATAGACAGTTACTAGATAGACAGACAGATATATAAAAGGTTTACTGTAACAAACATAAAAATCAAACCCAGAATAATACAAGGGTTAAATACAATGATTTGTGATCTCATTTAAATTAAAAAGATAAAATGGAAATGCCATCTCCTTTGTAAAATGGCCTGCAGTCTGATGCCATTTTCAAGCCTCTAAAAAGAGTACATATAAAGCGTATATAAAAATGAAAAAAAAGCAATAAATAACATTCTCACAGGGTTTGGCAACACACTTTCCTTTATTTAAAAAATAGTAGGATTTAAAGAATGCAATTTAGTGCACCACCTAATATATTTATAGTGCTTTACATGTAGCAAAATACTCCACAGGACAAATCTGGGTTCACAAGATATCTGATAACTGCCACTCACCAGGACACTACATTAAACACGTCACTCGAGAGCATACGTTTCTACAGCTTGTATATGCAGCTTACTGGTGGTGGTTAGGATGGCAGTACAAAAATACAGATATGACAGCGATTGTGGAACTCTACTTTTTAGATCCCTTTTTTTACCCCAAATTAATAGACCATTTTATGGCAGTGTCTGTTAATGGGAGAACGAATTACATAATTCAATTAGTTGTGCTGTGGTCTTTTAGATCACCAATAAGAAAGCTTTCTCATCCCTGCAACACTGTCCATTAAAATATCAGAATTCAGTACCAACAAATGCCAACATTTCATTCAGATCTACAACTTAATTATTGAATTAATAGGTACAAAAATGAAAAATAAAACATTTAAACACAATAATTGGGTACAAAATTAGTTTAAATGACTGTTGAAAAAATATCCCAAAATATACAATCAGATGGCATGGGTGTGCAAGCTGGAGATATGAATTCATCCGGGCCATCTTCAATATGATAGAAATATAGAGACCTTGCCTTTCTGAAAAAATCCATTTATTGGGCAATTAATAATGAACTTATACTTAACAATTGCTAGAAACTAAAATGTAAATTTGCATGTGCTTCATGATAGTATCCACTATGAAAACCAAACATAAATTAATTCTAATCAGAGATTAGGGGAAAAAAAAATTGAAAAATTAAAGTTTTATAATGCAAAATCTTATCTATGCTTAGCACACCCTTCAAATCAATATATGATAAAAAACAAATGACAACATACAACAATGAACAACGTACAAAAAAGAACAACTAAAAATGACAAAATTACAACAGTTGTGTTGGAGTATCAAGCACTAAGATTCTCTCGCACCTTTAGATACTTGACAGACATATTTAGACAGTTAGCAAAAAGCAAAATCTTCGTTGCATATAAAACAGATATGCCCCAGATGTCACAAACATTTGCAACGGTTTATGAGATGATCCNGAGATTTAGACAGTTAGCAAAAAGCAAAATCTTCGTTGCATATTAAACAGATATGCACCAGATGTCACAAACATTTGCAACGGTTTATGAGATGATCCGTAGTGAAATGTTTACGTGCATTAAGCTTGACACAAATGCATTGGAAAAAAAAAAAGCCGTAAATGTGAAAATTGCTAATGCCAAACTGTTGTTGGTTGTTCAACATGATACTGTGTCATTCAACACTAACAACTCAACATCTGACTATTTCAGATTTAAATACACACTGTAGCCTATAACAGTGGAAAAATATAAAGGAAAAATAGGTATTGTATATACTTTTTGAAAAAGAAGAATAACACTTGAGAGATGGGTTTAAGGACGTCTTTCAAAAATTGGAACAAGGACCAAAAAAACTTTCCAAACTCAAACAATTCCCAACCTTGGAAAGCTTACACACGGGATTAGTTCACAGGATGCAATTTTGCGGCCAAAGTTTGTAAATCAGTCAGATAAGAGTGTCGGGACACGTCATTGAAGTTTAGCGCGGCGGGGTTAGAGACAGTACACTGAGCAGATGGAGCGCATCAGTGCAAACCTAATCAGAGCTAGTATTGACTAACTCCACGGTGTTCTTGAAGCAAAAATTGGTTTGAAGCCAGACCACCAGGCGTAACACAAAAAAAACACATTTTCATTTATGATGGTAATAATGTTGACGGTGGCCTACTGGAGACAGGCTTGCATATTAGAACATTCTCTTGCATTGTTTCTGTTTGCTAGCGATGGTGAACATGTGGAATTGATTGAAAAATGCTGTAGATTTCAGTCCTCCTGATACAAATGCCTCATAACACAAATCCCTTAAAGCCAACGTGAAACACCCTTGACATTTCCATTTTACATCTATAATGTGACACGTTTATGAGTAAAACAGTATGTTCATTGATTAAATCAAATGTAGGTTGGGACAGGATGTATCCCAGCGGTAATGCACCTTTTGTAAATTGGGTCAGTTTTGGCTTCATGTTGACTTTAAATGTTTGCAGGCAGAGTGTGAGTAAACAGAGTCTGCAGTTTCTCAGTCTTTTACTTTTATAGCAGCAGTGTTCAGTGACAGAGATCCTACACTCATCCAGAGCAGAAGCACTCTTTCCCCTCCATTTAAACACAAGATGAACGTTAGAAGTAGCTGTCGCTTCTGGTCCCAACTGTTTCTTAATATAAAGCAATTTTTCTGAAATACAGTAAACAAAGATTGTGTGTCAGTGAGTGTTTGATGGGATGAGGTGTGTTATTATTTCTCTCTCTCTCTATCTCGAGTGCTCTATTACGTCCCTCTCGGTCACACATTAACAACGCGCACATGCCGAGCTCTTAAGGGACGGCACGTAGTCTCTGTGACAGTCTGGATTGGAGACCATCAGATGACCCCACTCTGGTTGTCTCTCAGCCATCATCACGCCCCATCTATTGCTCAGTGATTTAAAACCCCTAAAAACTGAACTCACTTTCACTTCAAAACTTCCTCGTCAAGATGCATTTGCTTTAAAGCAAGTTCCTTTAGGCTGTGTGATACAGAAGTGTTATCACCCCATTCAGCAGGAATGTAACCGTTCCAGCCTGATGCTTGAAACTAAAAGACAGATGGAGACAGAAAAGAGCCGAGAGAAACCGAAAAACAGCACGGGCTATAAAGCTGAGGTGTGCGGAAACAGAAACAATGCAGACACTCTAGAGATGAATTATGGCCGGTGGATTACAGTCTATTATTATAACTAACACTATGAATGTGCTTGTATTTGGTTCTGCTCTGCTGTAATGTAATATTTGACTTATATCTTGCAATGAAGCAGTATTGACAATTTTCACAGTTTTGTTGGCTTGGCATTAGTGCTAGATTTCCTGCTAGGGACACTTTAAAGAAATAGTTGAACTTTCCGTCCCCTCATGTCACTCTGTACCCTGTGATTTTCTTCCGTAGGACACAAAAGGACAACAGACCGCCAATTTAAGTCATTATCTAGCCCACAAGTAATGTGTGCCCACAGAACTTGTCAGAAAGGTCAGAACATTTCTGCAGAATTAGAATGCCCTTCAATCACAAAGTTCTATAAAATTACCATGTTTAAACGTCTTGCAGCTCAGCACATTTACATATTAAAAGACACTCAAGTATGTAACACACACCAAGTTTGAATATGGAAATGCACAAAATAAGAGTCTTGTTTTGAAGTGAAGAAAACTTGAAAACTGTAAAGCACCAGTTTAAGTCACATGCCGTATTATTGCATTATTTTTTCCTCTCATTTTTAGAATTTGAAAGCATCAAGTCTGCTTTTGTTGTAAAGCATAGAGCTACATTCTTCAAACGATTTCTTTTTGTGTCCATGGAAGAAAGAAAGTTTTACAGATTTGACATGAAGGTAAATTAATTTTACTCTTCAAGTCTTCCAAAAATATAAATGTTACTGTCCCAGAAGACATTTGCAAACATAGCAGGAATCTCATTATGCTTTGTTTTGACATTCTTTGGGGTACAAACTTGAATTCAATCAGCAAAACAACATGAAGAAATGGTCAAGCTCACAAAGCTCTGACTTTTATACATGTCTAGTTTACCAACTTTTGTAACCTTACGCTGTTTTCTTCTAAAAAAAAACTTCACTTCATTGTCTCTATGCTACAGAGTTTCAGTAGCAGTTTGGTTAAAATGACCTTTTAGTGGTTAACAAAAAGGATATTTTTGCACGAACGTGGACGGCTGGCTAATCAGACAGTCTGCATATTGAAAAAAGTCCCTGTTTGATGTATTATACTGACATTAGATTGTGATGGTTCTCATCAGAGTGAAACTTTCGACACGTTTCGATGCGTCCTCAAATCACAAACCTTTAAACATAAGAAAAGGCTTATTTCCAACACACACAGACAAACTTAAATTCCTGGTCATACCTAGCTAAACTCTTTGTACCGGCTTCATCCAATCCTTAGGTGCACAAAAATGACAATTATGGGGTTGGGGCAAAGTCACTTATAAAAACAAACAAACTTAAAAAGTCTTGAGCCGAAATGACAAGTTTTCTGTCTCGTACAAAACCGCATCATGCTAAAATGGAGTCATTTACACTGTAGATGGAGGTGATGACGAGCGACGCTTTTCAAATTCATCCACCCTGAAGGTTTCCAGTCTGATGTCGTCTTGTCTCGTTTATATGTTGGGCGGAAGGGTTTACGTATTAGTAAAGCCACACAGTTTGTTGTCATTATTCTCCTTCCTGCAAACGTTAGTTAGTTCAAGCGTAAAATAAAGGTTCTAGAGGAGATGAAGAAAGTCAGAGGCCTCATGGGGAGAATTCTGGCCAAGAGTCAGTCCTCTCGTTCCTCTCTGTCCCCGGATCTCTTTGGCAGATGAGCAGATGGGGGAGAAAGAGTGGCAAAGAGACAAGACCATGGCTGAAGTCTATACAGGATGGGAAGGTATAAACTGGGGAATTAATGGGAAGAGGGGGTTGGCCAGTGGTGAAAGTTAGATACAAGAGGAGGAGCTGTCCTCCAGAGTCTGTCCCATAATGCACCAGGGCTCCTCCCTTGACAAACGGCCTCGTTAAGCATCATACTTCTTCCCGCTTCTGTGGATCTGATGGAAAAGTGTCATGGAAAAGGCCATTCCCAGGAGCTGGAATGACAAAATCCAAATGTAAAGGTTAGTGTGAAACACATGAGCTATATGTCAGCAAACACAGATGGCCTGGGTCAACAGAGAAAAAAACATTGGATATATTCCTAATTAAACACTAGGAAATTCAAGGGGTCACTGGTTGGTCGGTTGGCATATGCAGTTATCCCCTGCTGGTACAGTAGATGATAGGACTAGACCATAATGTGACCGGCTTTCTTGATTGATGGAAAAGCAAATATTTACAGTGTATTTATTATTCAATGCATTAGATATTGGTCAGTTTATTTGAGGGGTTGTATTTTTCTGTGGTTTTTGTGGTGGCAGCAAATAGGTCACATACTTCCAGGGCTACATGCATCAGCCAAGCAGCTGCCAGTGAATAGCTTTCTCCAGGTATTACAGACTCTCTTTGGAAAATTGACCTCATTTTTTAGAAAAAGAGGTTTGGTGATGTGGAGCATAGTGTCACGGAGGTAAACGGAAATGTGTTGCAAATATACTGACTCTTTGAAGTTCATTTTTAGATCCATCCTGATACATCAAACGCACAGCGGTGGTCGACATTCTACAGTCATTATCTTAAAGCTGCAGAACCTGCAGTTTTTATCAGACTCTGTGTGTGGATTAAATCAGATTCTCTCACATCTTTGGGCTTTAAAGGTATCGCATTGCTGTTTCTTTACACTGTCAGTTCCCACAGAAACTGAACTGTAAATCTTGGCAGACTCTCAGACAGACTTCAGTGTGAGTCTGCTGGTGAAGTCTAGGCCCCTAGCAATGTCTGACAACTAGAGATGCGCTGTGGTCAAAACCCGTAGGGAAAAGACTCAAGACTTCAGAACCCATGCGTTCTTAAGAGAAAGAATTACATTAACAGTACCTTAGTATAATAAAGCTTCCTGGATGCTGTAACATGGTTCTACCATGGTATACGTTTACGCCAAGTACACCGGTATTCAAGATGTTTTTAAAAAGAAGTCTCTTATAATAACCAATGCAGCATTTATTTGATCAAATTGACCCTTCGCTAAGCCACGCCCGAAAACCGCCACAG
>SCHK01336830.1:0-10109 GCA_004124795.1 Poropuntius huangchuchieni
TAGGTAAACTTTTTTTTTGGTCTAAAAGTGGGTCTAAAACTCAAAAAGATAGATGATAGATGGATGATACGGAGAATTTTTGTTTAAAAGAATAAATTAATTGAATGAATGAATGAATAGGTGCAAGTGTCCTATATAGAACACAGGTAATTTCTTGTTGAGATAACAAAAACAGTTGTTGTATTGTCATAATGGATAGTACAACTGTCTAGTGCATAACTTCTACTCACATTTAACTCTTAGACCTTCAAATTGCTCAGTAATCCCCCTCACAACTGCACAGTAAATGGTAGCATAGGCTCTTTCTATGGTTCAATGTCCAATTCTTGAAAATTAAGATGAACTTGATCATAGAATGCAGTAATTATAGTCCTATGGCTGCAAATGCCCCACGATGAGCAGTTAAACAATAGCCTTAGACATACTGTAACCTTTCAGAAGAGATTATCTGGGTAAAATGCCTCACCATAACAGAGAGACAGGAAAATGTTATTGTAGGGCCGTGGAACACCCAGAGGCTCTTGAGAAAATGAGAACAGAAGGGAAAGGAGATTCTTTGACCAGTATTGTAAGTTAACAACCTGCATCAAACTGTATGTCTTTTTTGTGTTATGGTTCAATGCTGGTAAGATTGCAAATAACTTGCAGTTAGTGAAAATCAAGTATTAAATAAGGCCCATATGTTTAAAGTAAATAAATACATAAATAAACTGGGAAAAGAAATCAAAGATTAAAAACTGAAATCATGTTATTATATTGATTTAGACTGTGTTTAATTGGAGCATAAAAGCCATTTGTTTTGCCAAGCAGCAGAAAGCTCTATTTTGAGAAAGCATATTACTATTGGATTGGTTACTAAAGTCTAATTCATCAGACTTAAATACTACAATTAGTTAAAATAGTTTAGAGACACATTTGGTTTAAAGGTCAAGGAATCCAGAAGTCATCAGTGGGCTGCCCCTAAATATAACTCCAGCTGGAACTATCCTGAAGGTTTCATAATTCATAATGAATCCAAAAGCCTTTCACCCGAACACAGTTTATCCATTTACATTTATAACCAAGGAGTTGGACTTGTCATCCCTCACATTAAGAATGGACCTGTGTCAAATGAATCCTCAGAATCAGTGCTTTTCACTTTATGGTTTGCTTTTCACAGTGGCTCCTCAATGATTTAACTGGGTGTCTTGCAGCTGGGATGGTGAAGGGAAAGCCACTGCTTATGATATCAGAAATTTGATAAGTAATCTACTTCTACCCTACTTAATTTTAAGCAAAAAAATAAATAAAATACACTGAAATGTATAAACTGGATAAATAAAATAAGGACAAGGAACGTGCATAGGAATGCAAACATGACATTTATGGCAGACCTTGTGGGAAGGAGACGTGTGTGACATCTCTCGAGGGATATAAGACAGCTTCGCTTTGTTTTATTAAAAAACTAAAAATTTGCAGACTGTCATGAATAAATGAATCATAACCATTGTACTAAATATGCACTAAATATTAACTCTCTCTAACACTCAATATGGTGGCGTAAATTCAAGTCTTGCCTGTAGTTTGTAGAATGTGTATTCAAATGACCTAGACCAACGTGCTAGAAAGTCCTATTTCCTACATTCTGATGTTCATATTTATTTTGTGCTTTACGTAAATATGAAAAGACAATCAGTTCACGTGCCGCTTGAACTGAGGCAATACAGTGATCTGTTACGACGCATTAAAGAGCCACAAAATGGTACTTATTGTTTAAATTTCTTACAATGCTGTGGTCTTGTTTCATATCAGAAGTAACCTACACCGACTTTTCTGTCGGCACATTGTCATTTTCCTCTTTGCTTCGCAATGTATTTTTTACTAAGTGAGAACATGATGTACAGTGTGATAGTGCCATGGCATGCAGGACAGCAACATACACTAAGGGGGCAGGTTTTTACAAAGGGTCAATTGTACGTTTTTATTGCTGATTTGAAAGATGTAATTGGAATGTAATCTTAACTGAGATTTTTGAGGATTTCCCTGTTTTCCCCTTTTAAATCCAGAGACTGAGTGAACAGAGTTGCCTTAAGTTGACTTAAGAAATGCTGGAAATAACACTCTTCCTATTTCACACAAATACTTAAAAATAAAATACTTAATCTTTAATAGTGAGATTGAAAGTTTTAAAAACCAAAACTTACCACTTTGAACATCTATCTTAAAAGGCTTGAAGCTGGAAGTACTATAATAAAAGTATAAAGAAACCGTCAGACCGGAGATAGTATGCGTGTTGGATATAGGTACTCAAGAATGAAAATGAATAAAAGAAAATAATTTACGAAATCAAAGAATAACAAAACAGGAGCTTGATAAGACATCAGCATGGGAAGAGGACATAAATGCCACTGGCACACAAAAGCCTGGTATGTCACATCAGCAGTAAAGATCAAAATGACTTCAGCTTTAGCAAAATAAAGACTGCAACACAAGCAAGGGGGCTCTAGAGAGAGGTTCGCAATTATTGCACCTGGCCAAAATAAGCAACAGACTTGAAAGTGCTTCAGGAGAGGACTGTAACTTTGTTGTCTTCCTGCAGTTTTCTGATGCTTTGAATCCTGATATGAAAACATTCATCTAAACCCCTAGCACTGACCCATACCTTATTAGTTTGTCTACCATCACTTTGAATTTAATCAGACATTCAACACAGATCTCACCTGAAGTCGTCGCTTATTGAATGTGACAATAGAGGAACATTAGCAGGCCTGCACAACACAGTCAGGCCATTGAGGACTGCGGTGACCTGCTCACTGTAAAGGAAGTCGTGTGGACAATTTCCAAGACAAACGCTCTTCGACCTGTTCAGTGTCCTCATAGGCTGGACTGTAATGGCTACAACAGGGGCCTAATTTTGTTGTCATCCCCAGGAAGTCAGCAGGGGAAAAAAAAACCAACAACAGAGACCCTTGTCAGTGGTGAGGACACTTGGACTGCTATTATTAATAGTAGCGTTGCCATGACAGTGAACAGACCAGGCCCTTGTATAGCTGCCTTTTATTCCACAGCCCCCTCCTAAGCTTATGAAATATGTAGAACGCAAACAGAGGTGGGGTTGATGTGCTTCCACCTCTACTAACCGCTACATGTCCATGGCTATTACTTATTTATAAGATGTACAGAATAAGTGCCAAAATGGGCCTTCATCTTTTCCACTCCTCTTCACACGATATAAGGCACTTCTGTAGCCCAATGTTTACATAAAAACCCTCTGCAAAAGATATAATGCACAGGAGAAAAGAGTTTAAATTAGTTAACAGAGTCCAGAGCGAGGGCAAAATGACAGTGAGAAGTGTTTGGATGGCTCAAGTTTCTACAGTAATTTTGTCTAGCCATTGGGAGTAAAAGTGAAAAAATAGAAAAATATTTTTCTCAAATTGGGTTTGCACAAAGACATGCTCTGAGGGACCTGGCTATCTTATAGAGTCTAGTGCTTAACAGCAAGTAAGTGGAAGATTATTAGATATATAAATATCAAATCTCTCAACAGATCTTTTCTTCTTTTATTGTGACATCCAGCCAAGTAAAATGGTTTATTTAAAAAAAAAAAAAAAAAAAAAAAAAAAAAAAAGTAATAATACTTGGGGGCTTGGTTCTATGCATCAGTTTCAAAGCAGAAAATCTGTCTACTATACATGAGGTGAACACAACAGTAAACCGAAATGCTCTCAAAATGTACACCTGGTGGTCTATCCTTTCTGCATGTTAATGCAAGACCCTCTTAGACTGACTAATGAGAGTGAACCTCCGCAGCTCTGCCTTGGGAGAAACATGGCCCAGTGCACTAAGCGGACGCGGAAAAGAAGCAAATCGATGTAGTTCTTATAACCTCCGTTAGATAATACATTGGTACTTGTGCATGTCAAAGTTTCCAGAGTGCTGCCTTTTTTTTCTATTTCTAAGCAGAGTGTGGGAGCGTGATTGTAGCCCATGCGGTCCAAGGTAATTCAAATGCCATTAATCAACATCCTTGTGGTAAACAAATTGAACAGTGTTTTCCCTGGTGGTGGAATCAACTAGAAAGGTTTCTGATTGACAGTAAGTCACCACATATACATCTTTCGCCAAAACCAGGGGCACAACAGCCATAAGTGAGATTATAGCAATTTCCACATTCGTGTCCCTAACTATTTGGAAAACCGTTGTGTTGTTGAGCTACTACTGCCTCACAAAATCATCCTGGAGATGACAGAAGAAGCAAGACACCTCCAAAAAAAAAAATAAAAATTGTGCTCGCCAGTGTGGGAGGTTTTTTTTGGATTCTGTAAAAAAGTATATCAGTCTTTTGAAAGTGCCAATCAACAGTTTTCTTGTGTACTTTTGTAAAATTATAGTTAAAAACTCTTCCTCTGCCTCCCTACACTCATATTTTGAGTCAAAATTTGCTTACAGATATCACAGCAATATAGTTACTGTGAATTATTCTGGCCATGATAATCAGGTAGTGAAAATCTGATGTTGTGACTAGGGTACATTGTGTTGCATATTGCATGGTTACTCAAATACATATGTTGAAAACAATAAGTTGAAATTATTTCATAATTTTAATATTGCAAAGACTTTGCAATATTAAAAAAAGTTCAATGTTAATGTACAAAACACTCATTCTAGCAACAATGCAAACAATGCAACATTACAGTAATATTAGCACTGGAGTTCTCAGATGTTATTTGTCATTATAATTGATAAGGAGACACAAGATGGTGCACATCTGTAAGTCCATTATGTGATACGAGATTCATAGAAATAAGTTTTAGTTACCCATATAAGTGGACTGATAAAAAGCGTTGTCATTGACAATGGTAATTAGGAAACATCTAACCACTGAATGCACAATCAGAATCAAGTATTCCAGAGAGCCATGTCATAAAAAATGGTTAAGCAATGATATTTGTATCAAAGACCCTTTAATCGGCTCAGAGATTCTGACAACTTGGAGATTTTACTGCAATGTAGGTCAGCGCTTCCCTGCCACTCTCTTCGTATCTCTTTCAACATCAATCGAGTTTCTCCAACAGCCACTGATGAGTTCCAGCATTACGAGCGAGATGCACTGACAGAAGCTTTGCCAGGAAGACCTCAAACGGATAACCACTAGGCCACGGTCCATGAGCTCCACTACCGTCTCAATGCCAGGCCTCCCTCCATGCCATGCACAGAGCAGCTGCCCTCAAGACTGAAAGACAGGGAGGGGGCAACTCTCGTCCTCTTATCCACCATCTGTCTGCAGGAGGGCCCGGGTGGTGTCTGCCAGAGGAAGTGCGGGCCACCTCGACATTTGAAAGAGCCAAGGAGCGGGCCCTTAAATCACTGTCGCAGCTTCCACCTCTGTGATTGATCAGCTTCATTTAGCAGGAGCAGCCAACACACTGGGAGGGCTTGTCCCAACGTACTTCTACCCGAATCTGGAACTCAGTACAAGGCAAACACAGAGACACTAACAGCTGCAACAGCAATGGGGTTTCCCCCTCAAACACTCATTATCACTCACTTAGGTCACTTCTGGCCAAAGCAGAGGCAGCAACGGTTGGAGTTTTTGTTAAGTTGATGCTTTGGCTTTTTCACAGCAGTTGTTGGTTTTATATATATATATAAAACCTTATCAGTGCTGTGAAAAGGTTTTTGCCCCCTTTCTGTTTTTTTAATTTGTTTCATATTTGTCACACTTAAAAGATTCAGATCATCAAACAAATTTTAATGTTACACAAAGATAACCTGAGTAAATACAAAATGCAGTTCGAAATAATGATTTCATTTATTAAGAGAAAAAAAGCTGTCCAAACCTGCCTAGCCCTATGTGAAAAAGTAATTGCCCTGTAAATCTAATAACTGGTTGTGCCACCCTGTGCAGCAACAACTGCAATCAAGCGTTTGCGATAATTGGCAATGAGTCCTTCAAATCACTTAGGAGGAATTTTGGCCCATTCTTCTTTGCAGAATTGTTTTAACTCAGGCATAGAACTCCAGTATAGAAACCAATGCACATTCTGTAAACACACAAATCGGATATGAACGTGTGTGTGTGTTTCACTACTCACTGCTGTGTGTGTGCACTTGGATGGGTGAAATGCAGAGCACAAATTCCGATTATGGGTCCATACTTGGCCACAAGTCCTTTCCTTTCTTTTTCTTTCCTTTTCCGTTCCGATCCTATCCTCTGTGTGGACAGTCATTCAATTACAGTTATTCAAATCAGATTCCATCCAGATATGCACAAAATTGGATTTGAGCTGACAGTCTGAACGAGGCTTAATTGATTAGTTATGACATTCAGCAGTCATTATACATTCACTTATGTCCATAGAAACACTGTTTATTGCTATGTTCACACTGTCAGTTTCTGGGATCGAAAACCACATTTACTTACAGGTGTGAGTCTCGAAATGTCCTGTTCACACAGCAACTTACAGTAATAACTCGAATACTAACTGTCTATATGAACGTGCAACTGGAGTCAAGCCTGTATTCCTTACCAGCTTTAATCAGGATAAAACCGTATATTAGAAGCTAACATAAGTAGTAGCATTTACAAATAACAGCGTATCTAAGAGTATGAGACAACAACAAACAAAAAACATACCATTCTAAAACGTCCTGAGAGAGCCGTGTGCTTGCACAGGTTCTGCGCGATCCTCTTCACTAATATTCTCTGGGTCTCATTCGAGCTCAAATTGATAAGTAATATTGATGACGCCATTGTTTACAATACAACCGGAGCACATGACACAGAGGTGAGGGGCGTGACGTTTTGTGGACTGCACCAGGCTGTTTAGCGAACCACAACACACTGGGCCAGTTAACCAATCTGAGCCCATTGTGTATTTCTGAGGGAGGGGCTTCATAAAACCAGGAAATCTTCAGAGCATTCATAGGAGAAGGGACAAAGCAGTGTAGAATAAAGGTAAATAATGTGAAAAATAATGTGTTTTTTTTTTTTTTTTTTTTTTAAAAACAAAGCATTAACACATTAGACTGCACCCCAAAAACACAATCAAGTCTAGAAGTCAACCACCCTTTCTTTATTTAAAGGCTGAAATGTGAGATTTACCATTTTATGAAACTTTTTCAGTTTTATTTGAACATTTTGCACGCTACTGGATAAACTGATGTCAGTCATGTTGTCATTTAAAATCCGGACATCATTGGTAATGTAATTATTTTTGTGTTAATTTTATTTGTTGATTTTAAATAGAAAACTTGAAATGACTGTTTGAACATTTCCAGCACATTTGAACAATACCGTGATAATCCTGATTTTCTTAAGATCTTTTTAAATAGTGCACATTTAAAATTTTAAATCATCAGTTTCTCATCTACACATTAATTTACATAATAAGTGTAATAATGGACAGTCCACACCATTCATTATGGTAAATAAACCCCTTTAGGATTATACAAGACTCCTTAGTTAATGTACTTTTTTGCTATTGCAATCTTAAAATCAAAAATTCGTCTGTAACCACTAAGAACAATGAACTTGTGCTAAATTCATAAAACAGAGCTCTCTTCATGTTCCTTTTTGCTTTTGTGAACATCCCAGTCCCATTTAAACTCTCCTTACACTGGAAGAAAAGACATAATACAACATAACATATATCATACCCATGACCACTCATTTCAACATTTATGACTTTTGCAATTGTTTCCTTGATGGCTTTTTCGGTCCCGTAGAGCCATTGATGTGTAGAGATCACACTGGCATGCCTGCACGAGCAGGAATGAGCTCCCTACAGGGAGTTCATGGTCACGGGCCTTCATCCACTTTTCTTTTCTTTTTTATGTACAGGGAAAACGTTTTGGCTTCTGTGTCCCCCTCTTTTAACAAGCTCACGGTTAGTCTTCAGGATTTACCCACCGCAATGCATTCAGGTTTTCCGTTACCAAAAGGGGACAGTAACCAGATCCATAGATTTTCATTTTACTCTTTGTAAGGCGGCTAAAGAGAAATAAGCTGCTCAAATTCAACATGCCAAATATGTATCAACTGTGGCAAGTCATCTTGTGATTTACGGTAACATGAACAGAGTTCAATTTCAGTTTAGAGGAAAACCGGGATGAGTTAATTCCTAACAGATGTACTAAACGAAAGCTTTGATTAAGGAAAATTAAACCATTAGCATAGAAATGGCCACTGACAACAAGACTATAGCATTGCTACCTTCGATATAACTGTCATTAAAATAAGGCAAGAGGGGTACTACTTCCCAGCGAAGTCATGTTCTGTCAAAAACAAAGGGGAAAAATATGCAATAACACATAAGCCTGTACATGCAAGTGCCTGATTAAACAGGTGGCCTAAAACTTTTAATGTATCATAGCAGCATTGCTAATTATGATTGGCTTAAGTTGACAGTTCTTTTTCTAGCTGTCAGTGAAAAGTGTGCCAGTGTTTTTGAAATAGTTTTAGTCATCTCTCAGAATGTGACATGCCCATCAGGATTTGAGTTTTAGATGGTCCTCAAGTTGAATGAACGCAAACAAAGCGACAAGGAATTAGTTGATGCTAGGCAGCTCTCCAGCTAAGGTTTATGTTCCTCTTAATGCTGTCTTTAACAGATACGATTACACGAGTATGTCTCACATGTGTTTGTCTAACTCCACATTTGGCTGAATGCATTTATCCATCTTGACAAGCACATAATGTGGGCACGGCTCGCACATATGACGAATAAGCGAGAAGACAGAGAAAAGCAGAACTTCTGGAAGTTGAGACAACACTTTCAGCTGTTTTTCTTCTCTCTCTCACTGACAATGTACCCACCCCCCAAAGACACTGAAAGATTGTGGTAATCCTTTCAAAATTACATTAGCAACAGCCTTCATCTCTCCCCCTCTCTTTGAGTAGGTGGCATGAATATGAGCCAAATAACTGAAGACAGTGTGGGGCTGAGAACACATCGGTGAAGACACAGCATTCGGGATGTAATTTAAATATGTTTATATATGATACATACAGAACGGATGCACCTCAGTGGCTTGCTTAAAACGGGCTCCATCTGTGGTCTCAGTTTATTTCAGTATTTTAAATAAATAATTCAATTGGGCCAGTGTCTGCAAAGACAACAGTGTTTGAAAGTCAGATGATTGGTGAAAAATAAAGTAAAATAAAATAAGTTTTGTTAAAATCGTAATATATATGATATTCACATTTAATATTAAATAAGGAAAGAGATTTTTGTTTTCAGTGCAATTCAAATGCACGTGTGCATCATTTTTAACAATAAATATTATCTAAAGTTATATTACAGTTAACTTTGATGGTCCAAAATTATTTACTGAAAAATAATTTTCTACAGAGGTCCTTGAAATACCCCCTGCAAGTTTCCGGTGGTACACACCGCCTTTTACATTTGCAACATATTTGTATCTTCATATTGTCATATTTACTGTATTTTTAAGGCATTACAGTGCATTTTTTTCTCAAAATATACAGAACAATATACAACACTGAAAAGGTTTACCTGATACCACATCAAACCTGTATCCATCATTGTCTTATTTTCTACTAAACAGGGTCAAGAAACAATACAGAGGCTGCACAACAATCTGCTGAACCACAATTATTCATCCATCCCCTCTCGATTTTTCCCAACAATTAAAAAGCTATGTGGAGAAAAGCGAAGGGCTCCCTGTGAGGCACAGTGGGAGGTGTGCTTAGTGCTGTGGCACGCATGTATAGAAAGCAGGATATTGGCCTCAGCCACCAACCGCGGCAGTTTGGGAGTGTTAATGAGATCTGACTGTCCTCTCGGTGGGCCTGCTCTGTAACAATACATTACCAAAAACATTTACATTAGGTGGCCTTAACTACTATGTACTTATATATAAAAAAAATAAATAAATAAGTACAATTTTCATATTGTATTGCAAAACACTTTTGCTGCTATTGAGGTGGGATACGGATAAGGTTAGCGACAGGTTTGGTGGTATGTTTAGGTTTAAGGGTGGGTTAAGGTGTAAGGGATGTTTTTTTTTTTGTTGTTTTTTTTTTTTATTAAAGTACAATGTAAAAACACGCATGTACACAATTGCATTGTACCAAATTATTAATTTAAATGTAAGTACATAGT
>SCHK01336915.1:0-23861 GCA_004124795.1 Poropuntius huangchuchieni
TTAGTAACTGAGGTTGTTAATTGCTTTAATAATAATTAATTTTTAATTGTACATTATTCTTTTTTCTTGTTGTCTCTTACCATCTTCTTTTAATCTCCTTGTGTCAGTTTCCCTTACAGGATGAAGTAGCAGGACGCCCCCTGCCCTGTGCTGCCTCTCAATGCTGTGAGTGACAACATCTCACACTAGATGGAGCCTCAGCATCATGCCTGATGCTTCACTGTGCTCTCCACTCCTTTAACTTTACATGCTGCTTCTTGTCACCTCTGAGTAGCATAAATGTTAACCTGCAATCTGTTCACAGCGTATATGTTCACAAATGTTCACTTAAGCATCAAGCATTAGAATTGCAATCATCAGTCTTTGTAAATGATTATGTTTGTGCACATCTTCTTTCACTCTTGATTTTTAATCTCACCAGGCAACTATTTTGGATGGGCCGACAGTCAGAGTATGTAAAGTGTATTCAGATTTTATGTAGTAACCCTTCACTCTAGATTATTCCCTGGAACCTCCCCTGGACCCTCGAAATGAATATGCTTTCATATGCACCCCATGTGTTGAGATTTCCATGCACACTTGCACAGATAAATGATGAAGTTTCACCAAATTTCCTTGAATTTTGACCATGTTCTTTGTGTACATTGTGAAATCCTTGTTTTTGTTCTCTTTTTCAAGTAATCTTTTATTTACGTTAATAGATTGCATATATAAAAACAACAAAAGGTTGGCATTTTATGTATTTCTTACCTGTAATGTTTCCCTGTCTAGCTTTGGATGACCTGGACAGTGCGGTGGATGATAGAGACAGTGACTACAGGAGTGAGACGAGCAGTAGTTTACCTCCACGCTACCACACTACAGCCCAGCCCAACTCTTCACTTCACCAGTATCCCATGGGACCACGCTTTCAGCAGCACATGGATTCCTGTGCTGACTCTTTGCACAGCTTTGAATTTGACTATAGGGATCACCATGCAAGCAGGTACATTCAGTTCCTATAAGGACTGTATGCATCCATATAGCACTGTGCATTCTTTGTGCACAGCTGCGCCAGTTTTACAACACTTTTAGCTCTGAATGTAATGGTTCTGGGATGGTAATTTCCATAACTCAGCTTTGAAATAGCAATTTATATATATGGTTGCAGATTATCCCTGTTTGTTAGGCTGAACTTTAAACTTGCAATTTGAGGACGGATTTCTAGTCTTTTAGAGTTGTGATTTGTGTAAGAGAAAGCAACTGAAATGTGGTATTCTGAGATTGTAGTTAATCAGAGTCTCTTGTGTGGCCCAGTACAGAGCTAATCCGGATAATTCTTTTGCATCAGATCCCTTTTAAAAATACAGAGATTGTCTTTGTTGTGATCATTAAGTCGTGGTTGAAATGACATTTGTGTAATTTATGTATTTTCCCACCAGCTGTACACATAATTTTGGGGGGTGATTAAAAGTCTATTTATTAGTGAGGTGAAAAGATTTTATGATTTAATTTTCACTTCACATTTCTGCTAATGCGCTTACATTTTTTTGTTTCATTTCACAACTTTAGTGCATCACTATTATCGTGTTCTTGCTCTCAGCAGCTTTTATCTCTTATGTTGAAATACTTTTTTTTTCTCTTTCTTTCCCCCTCCTTTTTATCCTCTTCCATCCTTTTTAATCTCTGCTAGAATTCCTAATCATAGGGGTAGAGTTAGGATTGTCCCAGTAGATTCAGGCATGGGTGAGGAGGATTGGGAGGTCAAATACAAACTACAGGGTAAAAGTACCCTGAGTGAGTTCCTTGATCGAGAAGATCAGGCATGGATTGAGGAACATGACGGAAAAAATGATCTTGTTCATATTAAAAAGGCTTGCCATGATCCCATAATCAACCAGTTGTCACCAATCAAAAACAAAAATGCTTCATTAAATGCCGCTTACCCAGAAGGTTACGCTACTATTGATCGAAGGCGAAGGAAAAAAATCCGGGACCCAGGAGGGCTGGAGCATGTTGGAGCAGAGCATTTCCCACCCGATCTTGCATTTCTCCGTCAAAAACGAAGCGAGCTTGTGTTACGCCAAGTGAAAGAAATGGAAGAGGCTGATGAAAACATGATGCCATGCCTGAAACCATACAAAAATGGCTTACTCTACAAAACAAGAATGTGGGCCAAAAATAAGCTAGAAAACACACTGGAGAATTACGTTGCATATCAAGAGGAAGAAGCAGCTAGACAGAGGGAAGATGTAGGCTTTGATTCTGAGGGCTCAGATGAGCTACAGTATTCCATTGGCTCTGAGGAGGAGTTGGAGGAAATGACCTCTTTAGCTAAGGCGCTCAGGGCTGAGGAGAGGAAAAATTATAGCCACTATGGATATTTTTCAACATATGGTGGCCAAACTGAGAGGCTTCAAGGTTACCGTGATAAGAAAAATGGAAAGGGTAAAATTGGTGGATGGGCTCCAGAGGTCATGCTGTCTCCTGTTGAGGAACCTAGTGATGAATATGTTGATCCTATAGATGAGCTGCAGTGCCTGGTTGAAACCGTATCAGAATATCTAGCTGAAAAAGAAGAGGAGATCAGTAAATATGGATCTTTACCCAAATCTAACAAATCAAGACTGTCATCTCAGGGTAGTGCAAAAATAGAATCTGTTGGAGATGAGCAAGGTATCACCTCTAAGGAAGTGAAAGATAAACCTATAGATGCCAAAGAAAGAGATTCAACTGGTGCCTCTGACCATGGAGTGGCAGGGATGAAGAATGCCATGAGTTCATTATTTAGCTCTTTAACAGATAAAGTTGTATCAAGCTCAAAACAAGTGGACTCTAAGTCTGTTGAACAATCAGAGAGTTCAAGTAATGTTCCTGTTAGTTCTGGTATATCAAAATTGTTTTCCTTCATGCCAAAGTCTGCAAGTCCCACACCAGTAGCTGTGGTATCCCCTACTCAGGACCCTCAGTGTGAAAGGAAGTTTTCAATGCCATCTATTTTGCCTTCCCAGCCATCTGATGCCAAGTTGCAAAGGGTGGATCACTCAACTCAACCAATCAAAAATGAGCCCAACAAATACAGTGTTGTCACAGCTCACAATGAGACATCGTCTTCTGTGAATTCAGTGTTGGGAAAGGAGAACACTTTCACTGGAGATAGTGTTGTGAATGGAACAGCCAAACGTTTTAGTTTTGATGCGGGGAAAATGCAGCCAGGTGATCAGTCCCGAGTTTTGAATTGCAATACAAAACTCAGTACAATGCCAGATGCATATATAGTCACTGATGGTGAAAAACCTAAAGCTTTTAAAAGTATCTCCATTGAAATAAATAGTGAGAAGACACACACTGAGCCTATAACACAAAAAGCTGTTGAAGAGTCAGGGTTTTTCAGTCCTTTTAAGAAATCTCTCAGTTCATTAATCTCACCTGGACCTCCAGTGCCTCCTCAGACTCAAACACAGACAGTTTTTCCTGTGTTCAGATCAGCAGAAGACATTAGGGTCGAAAAACTTTCAGACCCGTCCTCCCTTACAAAACAACCTTGTGTCTCTTCTGACAATGTATCTGTCCCACAACCTCCAAAGGCAGAAGGAGGGCTGTTTTCTGGATTGTTTAAGTTTGCATCTGGTGAGGATTCAAGTACATCCAAAAGTATGCCACAAAACTCAGTTAAGACAGATCAAACTCTTCCTGCCCCAAACAAAATTACAGGTGTAATTCCATCTTCAGTTCATGACAATGTAAAATCAACAACACAGAACCATAAAGAACCTGAGGCAACTGCTAAGGGGAACACAGAAACAGGCTGGTTTTCTAGTCTTTTTAAAATGGCACCAACTGAAGATTTGCAGCCTGTTACTCCACATACCCAAAGGCCTAACGTTCAGAACTCTCCACTTCCTCCAGGGTCAAATCAAAATGTACCTAGGATGCAACATCAGAATCCATCTTCGGCTAAAGAACAAATGCAATTTAGGCAACAACATCCTGGTCCAACTGAAGTCCCTCATGATACAGAGCAAAAAGCATCCCAACATGAACGTCAGGGCTTGTTCTCTGGTTTGTTTAAATCAGCTGCATCTGATGATACATCAGGTGTCCAAGCGTCTACTAATCAACCACACCAAGGAGGCTTACTCTCAGGAATCATGAAATTTGCTTCTACAGGTGATATGACCACAGGTACTCAACTCAATCAGTCACAACAAAGAAGTCAGTCTGCTCAAATAATGAATCAACAAACCCAGCCTCACACCCAACAAAGGGCATCTAATCCTCTTTCCTCAGGGCCATTAAATGTTTCCTCAACAGAAAATAGACCCCCTCAACAAAAAGACTTTCAGCAGCCATCAACATTTGCAAGTGCACCACCTCAACAGGGAAATATTTTATCTGGCCTTTTCAGGTTTGCCTCCACTGACAAGGTTTCAGACACTGAGACAAAGATCTCCCAGGAGCAACAAAAATCATTAAGTGCAAGTGCCTGTCAAGATTCTGTACAGCATAATGCTGAGGGACAGAGTTGCAACGTTCTTCAGCAGTCCAGAGTCCAAAATAAGCAATCAGACCAACATCAGAAAGGCATATTAGATGACCCTAGACAAAGTGTATCTCATCAAGGACCTTCTCAACAAGATGGCTTTCTGTCTGGCCTTTTAAAGTTTGCCTCCTCAGATGTTTCCGTCTCTCAGTCAACTCAACAAATACAGGCATCTAACAATCAGTCCACTCCGCTTCAGCCAAAAACAAATGTGATGGGACAAAGCCAACCATCTCAAGAACAAAAACCCCAGTCAGGTGGTCTCTTCTCTGCCTTTCTCAAAACATCCTCCACTGAGTCACAGGAACTAAATACACCACCTGTTGCACAGGAAAGCAAGGAACCTTCTTGTTTGCAGCAGTCAGCTGTGACAAAACAAAGTTCTCCTGTAGCAAGGCAAGATACATCCTCTCAGTCTGGAATTTTGTCTGGTCTTTTCAATAAACTCACATCCTCGTTTGAAGATGTATCTCCAAACAGCCAGAATTCATTTCAGCAGAAACAGGAGCAGCAACACATACCAACAGAGATTTCCACGCATCAAGGTCAATCAAATAGAAAGCTACCTCAAATACCTCCTCAGAATCAACATGCACTACAAAACCAAAAGCCCTCTACTCAACAAGGTTTCATATCTGGAATATTAACAAGGAATACAACTGAGATTTCCCCTGCCGAAACAGAGAATGTGGTTATGGAAAGGTCACATTTGAAGTTCAGTTCTTCAGGACTGCTGAGACACAAGGTATCTGACCCAAGTAATGTGCCAAACATCTGTGACACAGAGAGCCTTGATTTGAGGACTCCAGCTAGTTATGCTCGGTCACAACAGAATCATGTTGCATACACATCTAATAGCACCAGTAATTTACCCCTCTTATATAGCTCACAAAACTTTTTGCTTTCAAGCCAAATAAGAAACATGTCATATAGCACTGAAAATCTTAGTAGCCTCCCTCTTGGTTACCCATCTCAAGCAGTAATGTCACAGGAATATTTAAGGCAGAGTTATCCATCCTTACATAGTGCATCTGATCAATATGCCTACCCACAAGTCTCTTCTTCATATGCATTGGGACTTAGTCCCAATGATGAACACTCGTGGATCCAAGAATCTATATTGTGGCAACAGCTGAATGAACAGTCATTAGGCTGCTGTCCTGATGGACATGGGAGTATAGCTAGTGATCAAATCCACAAATCTTCTCAGTGTCTGAATAACATAGACATGGATGTTAATCAACAATATTGTCCTACTCAGCCATGGATGAGTTTGCACACTTACCAAAGAGAGAGCAATAATCAACCAGAGTATTCTAAAGATATTGGCCATAGTTCTATGAGACAGAGATTGTGGAATAGCCATAACAGTTTGGATGTTATTAGTAGTCAAGAATTTGAGGGTGTATTGAATTTGAGCATGAAGAATAATGCTAAATTAGGAAAGTGTCACTCGTTTAGTGCAGATAGTTGTTACAGTCTAAACAGTATTTCATATCATGAGGGATATTATGAGGAAACACCTCCACATCTGTCTTACTCGGCTAATGGACAGTATATATATCAAGGCACATCAGAAATTTGCAGTCAACCTGAGAATAATGGAAGCTATTTTAATGTAGCTACATCTCCCAATCCTTGGAATTACTCTTCAACCAGCAAAATTGATATGGAGGAACATATGTATCTTGAGGAGTCAGAGTGGTATCAGCAATGGCTTTCACTTTTGGACCAAGGGATGTGGTGGCCAGCAGATGATGGAGATTGTGGATATTTTGTCTACACTGATTATGAGTACATTTATGCTTTACTGACAGATGTGTCTGGGCAGTATGTCTATGCATGTGCTCCAGAACAAGATTGGGGTAATACAGGGGACTTATATCCTAATGCCTGGCTGTATAATGAGATGGTTAAAGTTTGTGGTTTTAAGATTCCTCTCTACAATGAAGATGAGCTCCTTTGGATTCCAGGGCAGGACCAAAGTGAAGCTGAACTTCTGACCGCACCACTTGACTTGTCCGCAGCCTATAGAAAAGGAAACCAAATCATGAATTTGAACCTGGAGCGTTTCTCTCGGATGTTTGAGGATTCAATTCTTAATCAAAGACAGCAAGCTCTGGATTTTTCCACTTATCAATTTAACAAAGTCAAGATGGATGCAAAACAACAGCTCCAAAACAATTGTGAGTACTGGAATCCTTCTCAGGAAGCTGTTGACCTCTCATATCATGGTGCCAGCCACAACAGTGCAAATCTCAGTAGCAGAGGAATAAAAGAACTGCTATCCCAGAAGGTTTCCATTTCATTTGGTGCTACCCCAACCACAAATTCACCTACCACGTGTGTCTATAGCTGCTATCAGCCTCAACAGAGGCGACTTTCATCCACTGGAGTGCAAGTAAAGCATATAGATGATGTTTCAGAAGAGGAGTGGAGGAAGAGAGTACAGCCTGGAGAGGAGCAGCCCAATCGACCCATTAAGAAAATATCCTCTTTTCTATCCTCAATTGTTGGCAAAAGTTCTGATTCAGAATCAACCAAAAATACAACTGTCTCAAGGTCACCTAATGCCAAAGATGCTCCATACACAGGACAAATTCAAAGCAAATTTACTAAAGCCTCTGAAACTCGACTTGGTGATCAGCAAGCCAAAAACATGATCTCAACAGGTTTTCAGAGTCTTAAATCAAAGATCATAAAGGATGACACCTCCTGTGCAACAACTCAGTCAGAAAGCACAAATCACTTGGCATCCAAACCAATTTCAACAACATCTGGTGTTTCAGTATCATCTCCAACACAGTCACCAGCTTCCACAACTCCTCAAGGTGCATCCACTTTAAGCTCATCTCAGAAACCCAGACTGGCTAGACAAGCCACAATGTCACAACAGTCCTCTGTTCCTTTATCATCTGTTAGTTCTGCAACTTCAGTTTCAAGAGACTGCTCAAGTGCAACCTCCATATCGGCCTCTCCAGAAGTCTCTCAGCCAGTAGAAAGCCATGGTGGAAAGCCGTCTGAGCAGTCTGGTGGGTTTTTAACCTTTTTCAAGACTGCAGTGGGGATGGAAGAAGTAAAGTCAGATCCCTCTAAATCTACTCAGCCAGTATCTAGACAATCAGAGAAAATTGGATCTGCTTCTGCTGGCAGAAAAGATTCAACAACAAATCAGGACAAAACTGGAAAGTCTAGCCTTTTTGGGTCAATAGGTGATATTTTTAACATAGAAAGTCCTTCACCACCAAAGACAAATCTGCAAAATTCTCCCTCACACCTGCAATCGACTAATGTAATAGATGATGTGAACAAAGACTGCTGCCAAACAAAAGCAATGCCTAAAGGAATTCAGAAGCAACAAACAGCAAGTGCCTCTGGACAGGACAGTCAGTCGGAATTAGCTAGTGTATCACAGTCATTTCAGGGAAGGAGTGTTTCAGCCTCTCAGATATTTTCCCCTGATGCTAACAAAGTACCAACGCCAGGGAGATCTCAAACTATGCCACCAACTGGGGAGACAAAACCAGAAGCCCCCTCCAAGCAATCTGGTGGCTTGTTTGGTTTCTCTGTTGGGGATATGTTCTCTGGGGCCACAGCCTCTAAAGAGGAAGGCAAAGGGCTGCTGTCCATATTTGGTGGTTCCAGTCAACAACAAGCTCCATCTCAAACTGGATCTGCCTCTCCTCAAGAAAAAATGGATGGTGCATCTGCAAAAGAGCCTCTAGGCAAAAACATCCTGACTTTGTTTGGAGGTTCCAGCATTCAGCAGAGTTCAACACCACCATCTGGACCCTCAAGTCAAACGCACACAGCAGGATCTGCTCCTCCCAAAGAGACTCAAGTTCTGAATTTATTTTCTGTGTTCAGTGGCACTAGTACGCAGCAGTCTTCAACACAACCTGATCCTTCTAATCAAAAACAAACACCAGGCAGTGTCCCTCCAAAGGAAACACCAGCCATGGGTTTACTTTCCATGATAAGTGGTTCTGGCACACAGCAGACTTCCCCTGGATCTGGAGCTGATCCACCAAAAGACACACCAGTAACAGGATTGCTATCTATGTTCAGTAGCCCTAATCAACATCAGACATCACAACCACGCTCCGCCACACAACCTGCACCCCAAGGGAATGGGCAACAAAAAGAGCCTCTGGGTAAAAGTTTATTTTCTATGTTTGGTGGTTCAGGGCAACAACCTTCACAGCAGGCAGGATCAATTTTTGGTGGTATATTAGGTGGATCTTCAAGCTCTACTGAGAGCCCAGCAAAAGGTTTATTCTCTATGTTTGGAGCACAAAGCCCACAACCACCAACTACCAGAGTTCCAAGCACTGTCCCTACTAATGAGCACACAGTTAAACCTACTTCTTTGTTGGATGGGTCTAACTCTCGACAAACTCCACCACAATCTGTCTCTTCTTCTGCAAAAGGAGCAATCCTTGCAAAGGAACCGCCTAAAGACATTCCAGAAAAGGGTTTAGTTTCGGACTCTTTAATAGCCAGTCACCCAACTGCATTACAGGAAGGCTTGACTCCTGAGTCTATTGTCCCATCAAATGAGCCATCAGTAAATAAAATACCCTGCTTGTCTAGTGCACCAAGTCCTCAGGAATCCCCACAACAACCAGATTCAGTGTCAACTTCTATTTCCCTTGATAGTAGAGAGTCAAAGGAGCCACAAGTTAAAGACTTGATCACTGAACAAATTCCACAGCCAGGTTCTTCTCAACCTTCCTCACTTCTAAGTGGGTTGCTATCAAATGAAACCCCTGGTAAAGGTATTTTGGCAAACCTCGCTGGGGCTATAATTCAGCCAAGTGAGACACCAGTTCCACCAAGCTGTGATCCAGCTGTATCAGCACCAAAATCCCCACAAGAAGTATTGACAACTGTTGATGGTAGATTGGCATCTTCTGAATCTAGCAAGTCACAGCTACACCAGAAGGATTCTTCTGCTCAGGATGCTGCACCACCAAAAGAGGGAGCGACCTCAGGCTTGTTGTCAATGTTTTCTGGGTCAGGCTCTCAAAATGCTCCTCCTCAGACTGGGTCTATACTTGGCGGGATTTTCCCTGGTGCCTCAGGATCAAAGGAAATTCCTGGCAAGAATCTGTTTTCTATGTTTTCTGGACCAAGTTCACAGCCCAGTGCAGGTAATGCAGGGCCTAAACCTGAGAGTAACATTCCAGGGGCTTCTGCCTTCAATGAGTTACCAGGAAAAGGTTTATTTTCTGTGTTTGGTGGATCAAGTCCACAACAGGCCCCTTCTCAGTCTTCTTCACTATTAGGAGGTCTTCTATCTGGAGTTGCTTCTAAAGATGCTCCTGGAAAAGGTCTTCTTTCCATGTTCAGTGGGCCTAATTCGACACCTTCACCTAGTCAAACAGGACCAACATCCAGACCATCTGAAACTGAGGGGCTGTTGAAGGTTGCATCATTATTCTCTCGAGGGGATGCCACTGAGGATAATAAATCAAAGACGGTGGGCTTTAGCCTGTCAAATTTGGGCTTCATGGAGGAAAAGAAATCAGGACCACAGAATGATGATTCCAAGCATTCTATTCCCTTGGCCGATCAACAAAAAACAGCAGCCTCCATGGCTCCAGTCTCTGCTGATAATGCTGACAAAAGCTCAGATCACATTGTTGGGACAGTTGCTGCTGAGGGGAGTAAGCTAGATGTTACCGTAAATATTTCTGATTTGCATGGAGATGCTTTATCAAAGAATGTTGATTCTAACTCAGAGCAGAGTACAAAAACAGAAATCCAGATTACAGATCAGCAACCTGAGTCTAAAAAACAGGATGATTCAACAGAGCCCAGTGCCTCTGCCTCTGAGGGACTTCAACATCATGAACAACAGAAATCTGTTATAGACTCATCTGCTGAAGCAGTCAGTGGGTTTATGTCTAAACTGTTTACTGGTGCCAGTTCAGCAACAAATTCATCAGGAGGTCTCTTCTCACAAACAACCACAGAAAAAAACTCACTCTTTGGCCTTCCAAGTAGCTTGCCCACGGAATCTATAAAAAATGACCTTTTCAGTATGTTTAAATCACCAGAAGCACCCAAAGCAGCTGACATGGCACCATCTGTTACCTCTGCTCCTCAATCTCTTCAGTCAGTCCAAGATCAGAATGCACATAATGATTCACTGTCATCTTCTGGGGATGTTACATTGTCTGGAGACAAAGATGAAAAAGATAAAGGAGAAACCCTTTTACCCATGAAAGAAATGCCTGCTAATGATACTTTGAGTAATTCAACAGTTGCAAGTGTAGATCCCACAGAAGCTTCCAGCAGCCATCCAGGTGAAACAATTGTTAAGGAGCCTTCTGATGGCGAAGTAATACATGAGAAAACCATTGTCGTTGTTTCTGAACCTGAAGCAAAGGATACAGACAAATCAATATCTGCAATAGACAGTAGTTCAAAAGTGGCTCAAAATCCTCCATCAACAGAAACTTCTCAATCTATATTTGGCATGCCAAGTTTAACAGCACCCAAGTTGGGTTTCATGGCTGGAGCTGCAGATGCTGGGAAGTCTTTTGGATCTTTCTTTTCTTCACCACCCTCAATACCAAACACAGAAAGTGGCAAGCTTCTTTCTGGGCTTAAGTCATTTTCAGCAGGACTGTTTCAAGAGGAGAAATCAAAAGAAGAATCATCAGCCTCTTTGTTTGGAACAAAATTGGGTTTTCCATGGCAGAAAGAAACTCCAGAACCTCCTAAGCAACAAAGACCTCCAGTTGTTACAACCCAACCTAAATCTCAAAAGAATGAAGTTCACATTGAGAATATTACAACTGCTGAAAAAGGGCATGACAATGTTATGTCAAAGGAAGAAAATGGTGAAATCACACACCCTGTTGATGTTAAACAAGAAATTGTTGCAAATTCTGAAGTCCAAAAGAAAGAATTTGTTGTCCCAGAAAATGACACAGATAAACCCCAACTCAGTTTATCCACTCCTGATCCTCCTCTTCAAAAAGAATTGGAAATCCATATCCAGACCCCACCCTCTACAGATGACTCTTCAGGATTACAGCAGGAAAAGAAGGACCTTTTGATTCCAAAAAGGCTAGTAGCAGCATAATAAATGGTTTTATAAGCCATTTATGTTGCACTAAGTTTACATGCACAGTCATTATTGTATCAAAAACAATTTGTTTTTTATGTTGTTCATCTATCAATTCCTGGGCTTTGGTCTCTGTGACGAAATGCAAATGCAAATCAAAAGACCACTTAACCCATGAAAGAGTGCTATTTATTATAGGTATGCCTATAATAAATAAATATTCAAATTGAAAATTAAGGGGCTTATTTTAATCAGAATATCTCAATATGCTGAATAAGAATATTAATGTGCATGTAAACATGCTCATTGACTTTAGTTTTAGCTTTAGTTTACGAAAATGGTGGCTTTCCCAATGTGTGATTTGTTTCTTCTCAGTGCTATGTGATTTTTGTATAGTAACTGTGCTTTGGTTCCTTGTAACTTTGTATTTCCTTTAGCTGTGTGTAGCATTTACTGTGTTTCTTAATTGGAGACTTGCTAAATGGATGTGGTTTTAAAAGTCTTAGTTATTGTAACTGACTTGTTGCTATTTTTATTTGTTTCTTTTGTTTTCAACAACACTAGCCCTGTGGACTCCAGTCGTTTTGGATCTTCAGGAAACCTCAGCCAAGCTAGTTCTCAGCTCAGTGAGACTGGTCAAGAGAGTGCTGCCTGTTCAGAGATAGAGGAGTCCTACCATTCCTACCACAGTACCGGCTATCGACCATCCCGAAATGGGCATCACCCTACCAATGGACATACATCCTGGGGGGAAGATGAAGGATTGAAATCCTCCCAAGAAAACGGAAAGGGCATAAGCAGCACCATAAAAAAGGAAACGGTTTCTCAAGTGGACAAAATACCTGATAAAACTCTCAAAGGGTAAAGATATTGTATTGGTTTACGATGGTTTTCCAGTGCTCATTTGGTATAATGAATATTCAATAGCATGAATTCGTTTTCATACAATGTTTTATTTTTCTAGCTTCAGAGACGATGGAACGCCTCTGCCATTCTCCCAGTCCAGATTGCGCTGGCTTAAGGCAATCAACAAAGTGAGAGTTCAACTTAAGGAGGTATAGTAGGGAGCTCATACCCTCCATCTCCTTTGTCTGTTCCTTTTAAATTGACCCAGTTTCACTCTTCAGATCAAACACTACCCACAAATCTTTTTTCCTATAAACCTGCACCAGTTATCAGCATCTTATCAATCAAAATGATCAATTTGGTCTGCTTACCTTTATTGCTTTCTGGTAGGTAAGTATGAATTGCACAACCCCATTCAGCTCACTCATGAACATCTGTTTTGGATTGGTTGAGTTTCACTGTTTGAGACTTAAACTTGTGAAATGTATGTTTTTGATACTTTGTGGAAATAAATTTGTCTGGTTGTTGGTTGGTTGGTTGGTTGGTTGGTTGGTTGCAACTCGACGATCTTAAATTCATGATTGCAATGAATGTGGTGGTATTCCACCATGGTACTGTATCAGCTAGGCAAGGCATGCTGGATTCTCTGCCTAGACCTCACAGCCTTAATCTGCAAGGGCCAAGGTCAGGCTCTGAAGAGTTGCTGTCTGATATCGCTGATAAAGTCTCAAGGAGTAATTACGCATTGAGCGGCAGGGAGCTAGAGATAGCATGTGTCTTGAAGAGTATTTAATGACTAGTTAAAAGAAATTGGGGACTTGACTTTTAAAGTTCACAAAGTAAAGTACATGGCTATTGCTAATGTCTAATTATCAAAGTGGAATACAGTATGTTAAAGATGTAAATACAGCATGTCGATTAAAAATGTATGCTCAGCAATTATTTAGTAAGTATTTTATGGAAAATATATAAAATAATGATTAATTAGATAAACTAATTATTTTAATGGAAAGATATCAATAAAAGGCCAGAATTAAGTTTTCATACGTTTTCCATAAATCATTTAAAAGCAGTTTATTTAATATAAAATATTAGAAATTATTACAAACTATTTAGTTATTGCACGCACGCATGCACACACACACGCACACACACATAAATACACACATTTTTATTTTATTTCTAATTTGATTTTTTAATTGATTGACCCAAATGATACTTAAATCCTCTTAAATTTACTCCTTTTTGTTCGTTGTTCTGTTGCTTGTTCTATAAATGCTGCCCTATGTTACTCCTCTCTTTCTCTCTCTCTCTCTCTCTCTCTCTCGACAGCCAGTAATTAGCTATGCTGTTGTCCCCCTTCGTTTCTTTCATTTGACCGCACAAAATTGAGTGTGTGAGCCACTAGAAATAAATTAACATTGCGGGCACTTATGTGTCTTGATCACCTCACACTGAGTCTTAATAAATCCAAATTAATAGTGTCACCAAATCATAATGGCAGATCAGATTAATTCCACCTTAGATTGCTTTGGATAAAAAGTGCCTGCTTAAGATTTTACATTACAGAATGTCTATTTTTTTATGTATAATGTATACAGGTGGAGCAATTTATTCTGATAGCCTAACGCTGCTCATGCTAATTAAGTGGTCTCGCATACGGCACTCTTCATTGAGGCTCCATTATAGTGATTGCTGCTTGAGACTTGTGGTGGATGCTTATGTAAAAGCTGCTAAATTAATACAGTGGAGACAATGGGTGTGGTTTAACGTACATTTTTGTGCGGAGAAACACAGATAAGACATTTAATCTAGATTTCTACACCTCTCTGCCTTAAAATGCCTTAAAGGTGTAATAATATTTGGCTAATCCCCTAAAAAGGTCTTGTTATGTGTACCATATCATGCCTAAATTGTTGAGCAGTCTTATAACATTCCTGTCATTTGGTTAATTGACTGTACATTATTTCTGACTGTGTATTTATGAAAGGAGAAGAAGTGCATTGTAACATGCACATGTTTAATAGGAGGCAGGCACACAGCAATGCCGATAAGAGAGAATAGGGAAATAGAGGAGAGATGGAATGCTGGCATTTTGACAATTCCAGATTAGCTTTGTGCTGGAATACATTGCCAGAGGACACCGTGAATAAGAGTGAGAGAGTGAGGGAGAGAGAGTGAGGAGGATGTTTGAGGCAGAGATGCTCCACTGTGACTGTGTCACACTAGCCTAGACTGGAACCCACTCAACTGTGCCGATGTCTGTGTTTGGAGAGGCTTGTGTCGCGTCTTTGTTCAAGATGTGTTGGATTGCCAAAGCAGCTGATTGGATAAGTGTTTGCAGAACAGGAGTGTTGATTAGGTCAGCCATTTGAGATCCAGAAGCATTTTTATACGCAGATGGTTTGGATGTTGTTGAATCTTCGAAAGTGAAACTTGAATTTTTTTCACTTTTTCGCTATTTTTTTTTCTGGAGGTAAGTTTTGTACTTTTGTGTACTTTTTTCAGTCTTTTGGTGATGAATTGTATGAAATTGCTGAAGAAATGTCGAGGTCATATCTCACCTGAAAATCAATTTTGCATGAAGATAATTTAGTCTTGGAAGCTTTCACTAGTTTATCTGAAAATGCTGAATGCATGATGGTGTTTTATAAACAATATAATTGAATAAATAATTGAATATTATTCAATTCAGACACCAAACACCAGGTGTAATAGAAAGTATTAATTATATCATTTAAAATATATTAAAAATAAATGAACTCATTCTTTCTTGACTGCAGATGAAAAGGCAGACAGGACAGAACACATGCTTTGGGATCATTTTGTGCGATTTGTTTCTGGGTAGTTGTTAAAACTCATGTTCTGGTTCATTCTCTGAAGGCACTGAAAGCTATAATCTATTGCACCCTTGAGCAAGGCACTTAAAGTCAATCTGAAAAGCGTTCGATAACCCATGTCACTTCTGTAATGTGATGTATTTCCAAATGAAACAGGATAGTCAATGAAGTATAGTTGTAAGAGAGTTCCATATTTTTTTTTCCAATAATATCAGTCATATTGTCGAGTATTAGCTGTTTTATATTTTAATGTATCATCATATTCCTATGATGCGAAGTAAATTTTTAGCATCATTGCTCCAGTCTTCAGTGTCGCATGATCTATCAGAAATCACTCTAATATGCTGATTTTCTGCTCAATTATTGTCCATTATTAATCGATGCTTAGTTTTTAACAGTTGTTGATGTTGTTATTATCATCAATACTGAAAACAATTTTTACAGTGATTTTTACAGTAACATTATAAATGCCTTAACAGTTTTGATCAATTTGATGTATCCTTGCTGAATAAAAGTCTTAATTTCTTGTTTTTTACTTCTTACCCCAGACTTTGAACGGCAGTGAATCATGGTTTCCAAAAATCATGGTTTCAAAAATATAAAGCAGCACAACTGTTTTCAACATTGATAATAATCATAATAAATTTTCCTTAAGCAGCAAATCAGGATATTGAATGATTTCTGAAGGGTCATGTGACACTGAAGATGATGTTGAAATTACTGATACTGAAAATTCAGCTTTGCGTCACAGATTTTAAAAATATATGATGACCAAAAAACAGTAATTTTAAATTGTAATAGTATTTTACAGTATTACTTTTATTACCGTATTTTTTTGGTCAAATAATTGCAGCTTTGGTGACCACGCAGAAGACTTCTTTCAAATTAAAAAATCGTAATTATTCCAAGCGTTTGACCGGTAGTCTATATATTCTTGCAGTTATAACAAATTCTAGACTGTGTCAGTCAGCTAAATTATTCAGTTTTAACAGACGTCAGCAGAATTTACAAACCAACATTTCACACTGGCTCAGGACATTGTGTCATTCTCATTGTTGAGTCCTGAATTTAATAAAACTTATGTGTGACGTGGCCTCGGTAAATCAGGAGCAACACTACTAATGAGAGCTGATTAAATGGAGCAGAGGCAGAGTAGTGAGCAGATAGTTTCTTATTAGAAATTCCGAGGCATATCTGTCTCTTGGTTGGAATTGCAAATTACGCTGGAATCTGAAATATTTTGATACCTGAGCTATCTGCGGAATAAATGTCACAGAAATTGGTTGACAATCTCGTTTAATTCCTGCAAGTTTAACCAGGCCTTTTTAGTCACATATCAGTAATGGCCTCATTGGTCCTTCAAAGAGTGTCTCATTATTGGTTTCTGCCAACTGTGCTCTTATCATGTGAACACAAAATTCAACTGTTTGGGTGATGTTGGACAGAGGTTAAACCTATAATGGGAATATTTAAATGTGACTTATGAAATTCAGAGTATTTAATATATACCTTTATTGTAAGTTACTCTAGCAGGGAACATTAACGTTAATTATATACAAAACTAGAGCGCACTGATTATGTAGACTTTTAACTTAAGCTGTTTTGACTTAAAGTAATTAAAATATATCTCAAAGTGCTCCATTTGAAAGTATGTCATTTCCTGTATTAAATGTTAATTTAAAAATCCATCATAAAATGTGCTGTCCCTGACATTCATTTTAGCCTATTGGAGACACGTGGCAGCCAGCCAAAATGTGCCCTTGAAAGCCGCCAACCTAAACGCTCAATGTTGAAGTCACAGTAAAGATCATGTTGGCCATTAAATGCTTTTGGAGAATAACACAGAGGACAGTATCTGAATTTCAATGACTGCCTTATTGCTAGCACATATTACAGGAAATAGTTTATTTAGAGCCTGCATTATTATTGAATATAAAGGATCTCAGAGCATTGTTGATAATAGACTTAAAAAATTATTTCAACTAAGGCTATAATCATGTCCTAACATTATGTACTCATTATTATACTTCAAGTACTTAGAGTACTTCAGTATCTAATTTACAATCATCATAATTGATATTTCAACCTTTTATTTCAATGTAGTGCAGTATTTGTTTAAAATCACCGAATATGGTAATAGAGTGCCTCTAAATAAATGAAAAAGTGAAAATCCTCGAGTGTACAGACGAGACTAGCTAACATTTTGTCCTGACAGGCAGGAAATGGGGTGAAGCTGCTATTAGACCCAGCAGGTTCTGCTTAACAATCATGATGCACAGTGAATACAGCTGGGCTGTCACCCTCCCTGTGCTGTAACAGTTACTGTTAGAGAAGCTGACAGGCAAGAAGATAATATGTTATGTTCTTTGTGGAATATGCCCCACCATATGGACCTGAATCATTTCTACAACTGAATGCTTTAACAAAAAAATACAATTTAAATTAGCATATAATCATGTGATTTTACTTTACTCATTGAGCTGTTTTTGGAACCCGTGTTCATTAGTGATCTTTTTCAGCTGCATATGTTTTAACATGATAACGGTTGTCTTAATGACTACAGTAGGTTAATTAGCAAGCTATGATCACAATGTGCCTTGTACATCCTTGTAAACACAGTGTAAACCATCTATAATCCATTTTACTGTCTGTGGTACTTTTTCAGTACATGGCAGAGATCTAGATATATTCACTCTTACCTTCTCTCTGTAATGTGACTTTTTACATGGGTGTGTATGAGAGAGTTGGCAGTGTGGACACCCTTGGCCTGTAGCATTACTTTTTATTAAAGTCTCCATTAGAATAAATTATGAAACTGCATTCAGTGCCTCAGCTCTGCACTTATTGTATAGTATTAATGAAATATGCGGTCACAAGCTTTGTCCAAGTGATAGTGTGCTGCCTTCTAAGGTAGAATCCTAACCGATTGATTTGAAACGGCCTTTGTGGACTTCAACTCAACTGTGTCACACAAATAGCCTTAGAATTAGACTAAAAGTATTTTTGTAGGCTGCTCAATTAAGATGCCTGCACTTTAAATTGAGAGTGCCTCTGTAGGCAGCTCACTAGGTTTTAGAACCGAACAATAGCATCAGGAAGTGCAAAAGACTGAATGGCCCTGAACTGATTGAAATTTCAATATGTCTGTTGAGTTTTAATAATCTGTGCATGCCATTGTCCTCAAATGTCAGGTGTGCGTGAAGCTCTGTTATGATCTTGACTGAAAAACGCTTCCTCGTGTACTGTAGGTGAAATGCAACAGCTCTGTAATCGCATTCACCAGAGCTTCAAGGTTCTGGTCAGCACCTGAGGCACTCCCCATTCTGAGGGATGTTATCTCGGAGTCGTTCCAATGAGCAAGATGAAACAAATGGGTCGGGTGAACTTCAGCAAAGAATGTCTAAGAAAAAAGACCTTGGTAAAAAGAGGACCCAGAGTCCCAAGGTCAGTCGAAGCCTACGCAAGAAGATCCAGAAGTTCCTCCAGGGATCAGGGGAGTACACTGCCTATGACTCCCAGCACGCTCCCGTGGAGATAGAGGACGACATGTTCATCTGTGGCATTAAAAGAGATCCCTCTACTCATGAGTGTAGTCTTTTAACCCAGCGTAGTTTTGAAAGTCAGACTAAAACCTCCAAGAGTGCCGTTATTGGGCAGGGGAGGCGTAACAGTGATGGCAGTATCACCATTCCATCTATGACGGGAATGAGAGGGTTAGACCCCAAAGACCAAGCAGAAGAGAGTGGATGTGTAGATGGAAGTGGTGCCATGGATAATAAACCAAGCCGAAGTAGGGACAAGGACAAGAAAAGAGAAGTAGGGTCAAGCACCATAGTGGAGCACATTTTGAAGGAGCTGCAGGGGATTAATAAAATCCAAGAGGAGATATCAGATTTGCGACAATACCTGACGTCTGTAAGTGGCTCAGTAGATGAGGTGTCTTGCTGCGTAGATGCTGTACTATTGGAAATTGAGGAGCTGTATTCAGTTGGTGCTGTAGGGAATCCATCACCTCGAAGAGTTGTGGCTCATCAAAGAAGTCCAGGTAGGCAGAATGCCGTTCCTCTCCCACAAAGCAGAAACAGTAGCCCAGTAGTAAAGCATAGAAAATTGGAGAAGAATGAAGGTAGACCTCTGTCGGCTAGACCGAACGTGTCAGGGTGGGATGTGGAAACCGATTACCGAGATGTACCAAGAAGAACCAAGTTACAGAATCCTAAGACTCCTGACAACTTGGATGCACCCTGTTCCAGATTTAAGAAGTCCAGCTACTGTCATCTTTATGGGCAAGAGTTTACAAGCACTAGTTCCTTATCCTCAGGTCACAGTTCTAACAGTCGAGATCAAGAAGGAAGTTATTATTCTAGGGAGCCTGACCAAGAGAACAGTGGTTGGAGACGTTCGGAAATGCAGTTGAGCGTGAGTGGAGAAGGAGGATGGAGTGGAGACACTGGATGGAGTGAGGAGGATTACTGCTCCTGCCAGAACAGTGCAGAAGAATTGGAAACTGTTGGACACCCAGATACATGGTACAGGTACAATGGTGCCGAGACCAGTCATTCATCACGTAGCAGCTCTGAACACCTATCCCTACTGTTTGGAAACCATGATTCCCCATCTAGCTCATCCAGTGTTGTAGATTGGAGGCATCCTAAGAATCAAACTATCAGTGACATCGGCTGTGACTGCACATCCAATTGCATGTACTCTCGCAGTTCTGGATACCACACCATGGATGCATATGCTGATGAATCGTGTAGTGGGCCTTCCCGAAGCCTTAGTTGTTCAACCGTTGGAATGACAGACTATGATGACGGTTGCCAAAATCTACACTCCTCTAGTGAGCATTGCCTCTGTGATGTGGATTCGGAGAAAGACTGGCCAGAGGGGGCTTGCACAGATGTGTATGACCCAGATTACTCTGAAAATACGGACACTGAAGAGTCACAACCATCTAATCTAGGATATGATGTTGTTAAGATAAGTAAAGCCATGCTAACCTTCCACTCCGCTCTAAGGGGAGCCTTGACAAAGCTCGACACACCTGAACCCCGGTGTTTAGATGAGGACACCAAGTCTGCAGTCCCAAGTCCCTCCAAATCCAATGACCTTGAGGAGGATAGCACCACATTTAGTGAATCAAATGTAGACACTGTTGAACCTTCTGATGGTGCAACTTTAGATCTCAGTGTGTCTCCTCCAAAAGGCATTGAAGGTTCATTCCATGGGAAGGACTTGAGGGAATTACTAAAGCGGCAACGTAATTCTCAAGCCTTTGATCCTTTACTATCGACTCCTAGTACAATTTCCCCTTCACATACTCCAACTGAGCACTATGCATTAGACTACTTAGATACTGCAGAGGAACTTCTAACAGATCAGAATCCTCAGTGCTCACCAGAGCTTAGCCCACACCATGTGGATTTGAGTTCAGGGATTGTTGATTCTTGTGCTCAACAAATGGCATTTGGCTCAGGTAATATCATAATAAGTCCAGAGGGCACCAGTTCAGGAACACTGGAGGCAGATGTTAATGGAAAACAGGCGGAGCATAGTCTTGACAATGAACCTGCCCTTGAAGACCCTCACCACCAAAAGTGCCTTGCCAATATTCAACGTGTGCTCAAAGAGAAGAGACATCGACATAGATTATCCAGGATTGCCAATGCCTCAAAGAACACTTTCTCTGAGGAGGAGTTTAAACAAGGTACAAAAAAAAATGTCTTTGTATAATGTTATTAAGTTGAACAAATTGTTCCTACATCTGTTAATCTTTGCTTATTTTAATACTGTTTATCAATTGTTGTTCCTTTCTTTTTATCTTTATTGTCCTGCTCTGTCTTTCAGAGGGAAGCAGGGAAGATGACCAGGTCATGATTATGTTTTGGTCAATTCTCAGTCGTTATTTCATTTTTTTTTTCCGTTAATGCCAGTTTTTCATCCAAAGTTTATTTGAATGCATTATTTTTGGAGCATATGATACATATGCTGCCCGCTACTAGAGTTTGCCAAATACAGAAAACTTCTGACTTTAACACTCAATGTTTTGTCTTTTAATGGTTACATGTGTTGTTTGCTTCTCTTTTGTTTTGCTTACTTTAATGTGATTTGCCATCTTTTTAAATTATTAATAATTTGAAATGCTGGTCTTCGTCTTGCTACATTGTTGCTTTTAAAAGCAGTTGAAACATACCGCATGCCCTTGGGGAACTCCAGCTATCCAGCTGTAGTTCCATTTATCTGAGGAAGAATGCTCATGCCATTTAAAAAAAAAAATGGTTTACCTCAGATGGAAAACACAGGGACAGTTTGCTAAATGTTTGTCAAGGTTTCACTCATTTCTGTCATCAAGTGAAAAGTGTTTTTTGGGGTGTTCATGTACAGTAATTTTCCCGCAAAAAATGTTTTTGCTGTGCATTACAAGAGTATGTGTATACTTTGAAAAGTTGATTTCTATTTTACCCCTTTCATTGATTTTGCTCTGATCTTATGAGTTGCATGTCTGTCATTTTGAACAAATTAAGTATGTTCATCAATGAGGACTTCATCTTCAATACAAAGTCATGTTTTGGTTTGCTTTCTCAGACCTTTTGGTGAAACTCAACCAATCCTGTGTCCTCTGCGTTTATCTTAGGTGTTGCTCAAATGTAATTATTTCCCATGTACACACTGATTGATCTAGACTGTGTTTTTGATGCCATAGGGCAAAGAAAATGGAGATAATTCAAGACATGCTTGGATTAAAGCTGGGTAAGTTTCTCTTTAAGCATTATTGATAGTTGAATTGCTGTATTTTACTTTTTCTCTCTTTTTTTGTTATGGAAATATTTATTTATAAGAAGTTAGTGACATTTTATTTATGCATTGTCATTGTCTATGTATTAATTATTAAGCATGGAAAATCCTCCTTTACAAAGTGTTGATATCCACAGAAATGGGAGTGGAATATTTGGAATTGACAGTATGCCAGACCTTCGCAAGAAAAAAGCTATTCCTCTTGTTAGCGATGTGGTAAGTACTCTTTCCATGTGGCCTCACCTTGCATTAAAATTAACAAAAGCTACATATGTTTTTATTATAATTCTCAACATGGCATTGTTATCCAATAGGAAAAGCATCAGTCCAAATCTTGCTAAACTATTATTTTTTCAATCTTATAGCATTAGGTAAAATCAAATTTGGTTCAGACAAAAACGCCAGAATATGAGCAGTTTTAAGTTTCGTATGACATAAATGGCAACCATTATAACTTTAAATTCAGACTCAGAAAGATATGAAGTGAAGTAAAATCAACTCTCTGATCTCTCTCCTCCCCATGAAAAACATAAAATAAAACTTCTACAACTCTTTTGAATGCATTCACTCTGCATGGTCAGGCTATGGTAAGTTTTGAGTATAACCCATATGACTGAACCTACTTTTTTGTGTATATCAAGATAATACTGCATCCACAGGATCAGTATTGCTGTAATAGTTTGCAAATACTCAGCCTACTTTTGGATGTTTTCTATCTGTTACAATGAAATAATAATGGTTAAATTACTTCAGCTAATACTGTAAAAAAATATATATATATACTTATATATACTTTAATGAATGTATTTGCAAACCATTTCAACCTTACTTGATATACTATATAAGCAAGCTAGCAAAAAAAGGTTCTTTCCACTGGTTTACTTTTATTAGATTTACTTTTCCTCCAACATCACTTTCAAAGGGCTGTTTTAAAGCGGGGTTGTTTGATTCTATTTAACAAGGTGCTTTAGATGCTTCTGTTCATGCCTAGGCTTGTCAGTAATGGTTTGGTTTCTTCATTAACCCCTCATCCCCTTACTGCACTGACATTGGTTCCCCTTTGATTTCTGGGACTCCCATAGTCACCACCCCTAGTTTTGAAGTTCTGGGCTTTTGCTCTTTGGCTTAGATGTTTATTTTTGACATCTGGATTCCACTTGGTTTCTGACATCTCTTTTACCAGGGGTGTTTGAAAAGTTTTTCTATAGGTTTGCACTGTTCTAACTTTTATTCTTTGTATGATAGTCTTTGGTCCAAGCCAGGAAGGCTGGCATTGCATCTGCGATGGCCTCGCGCTCCTCCATAAAAGATGAGGAACTGGTTAGTTTAACTTCTGTCTGTTTCTGACTATAATAAAAATTGTATTTTCTAAATAAATATTTGATCACTTTTACTCTTTCACTTCTACAGAAGAACCATGTGTATAAGAAAACACTGCAAGCTTTAATCTACCCCATTTCTTGTACAACACCTCACAACTTTGAGGTATGGACGGCCACAACGCCCACCTACTGTTACGAGTGTGAGGGGCTTCTTTGGGGCATCGCGCGTCAGGGCATGCGCTGCACGGAGTGTGGGGTCAAATGTCACGAGAAGTGTCAGGAGCTGCTGAATGCAGATTGCTTGCAGCGTAAGTATGAGCACCTGTGCTAATTCTGAACCAAAATACTTGTTTGACAGCTTCCAACCTTTATCTGCTACCTGAGAAGGCCACATTTGTGGAGTGCAGACACAGCTTGGGTTACTGGTGCTTTTACTTAAAGTCAGATAGTGAGTTGAT
>SCHK01336924.1:616-17074 GCA_004124795.1 Poropuntius huangchuchieni
GTATAATATGTTTGGCCTGCAGACCGTGTTCATTCAGCACCCGCACCGCTTCTATTACAGTGTTACCTGTACCTGACCACACATATATGCAACAATGAATTGTATGTTTTAATGCCATATTTACAGGCAGACCCTGCTGAAATTGCAGTTTCTATCATTCCCATAATTTTTTTAAAGAAATGATTTCTGCCATGATTTCCCCCTCACAATTTAAAGCAAAAAATGTGAAAACAAAAAAAATAATAATAAAAAGATTCTATGTCTGCCATTTATTTCATGTTATATAAGTCAAGTACTTACTAAGTATAGGGTACATGAGCAGAACCTTCCTTCGGCTGATGTCAGGAGGGAACTTTGCATAGTAAACTTTAGCCTTTTGTGTTTCCTCATCGCTCTGGATCAGAATCTTCCCGATACGGATTGATCTGCAGCAATCTCTTAGGCCTTGCTCCATGGCCTCACCTGCTCACACCATACATGCTTTTTGTATTAGTGTAAAGGACAATTCTATTTAGTGTGCATGGTATTTTCAGCAGGACTCACCACTCCTCATGATGCTAANGCACACTAAATAGAATGGTATTTTCAGCAGGACTCACCACTCCTCATGATGCTAACCCCACAGTTTCCCTTTTCAAATTTCACACCCTCATATTTATGTCCTGCAAAGGGAGTAAATAAAGAAACTTTGCATTTGCAAAAATTCAACCATTGATGGTGGCAATGCTATATTAATATGCAAAAGGATTACAGTGAGCTGGGGGAATTAATCGCCATGGTAACAAGCTCACCTGTTGGTGTGGTTACAGTGCATTCACTGTATGGTAGCTGATTGAGACCCTCCTCCACCACTAATCTTATCTGGGAGCAAAACAAACAACCAGTCTGATTCAAATTGAAGGCTAACAAACCAAATACATAACATGAGAGTCAATCTACTAATTTCACAATACAAAACAATCAAGTGCAGTGCAATCAACCATACATTTACTCAGTGTTGATTGAAAAATGTGTGTTGATTGCCTTTATTTACAAGGTCTTTATAAAGATAATAGCTGGTTGTAAATGATTAGTTTGATATGTTGACATCTAAACACAAAATGACCAAATTACACAATTTCTGGTGATGCTTACCAATCTATCAGCACAGAACACAAAATCACCTCTACTGGTAGTTCTGAGCAAAACAGAAAGAGAAAAATGATTACCCATTTTGTAATTAAAGTACAGTGTAAATACATATGGATATCTCTTTATTTATACAGCTGTATATGGAGTAAATAATGCACAAATCTGAACATAAATCGTAGGTTCCAGATTCATACACATTATTATTAGTTACTGTGAAGCCTTATTTAATGTTTTCTTTTTTTCATGTCAGATGTGTATGTATGCATGTACCTTTAAAAAAAAAAAAAAAAGTGTGTCTGCGCACACTTGATTCTGAGAAGCCACAATGTGACAAACTGTTGCAATACATGATACATCTATGTGCAACAAAATGACACGAGACTATATGCCAGATTATTCCGTGTACATTTTAGATACATTCTGATAAGCTACGGGTTTATGTTCTTGCACACTTGCCGTGGTATGTGTGCATATGATACAGATCTGGCCTAAACATGGGACACGCAAAGTGCATTCAATGCAGATCCGGTTGAAAGGTGGACTGGACACTCACTTGTCCCGAATGATTGTCTGAAGTTCTCGTATTTGGTCATTTAATGGCAAGAGCTTAAGCTGAGGTCCTATTTGTCGTTGGATGTCGCTCGTGGTTAGGTTTTCACACGGTTCGTCTTGGCAGGTCTCGGCTGCGGGGCTGCTGCGGGCGAAGCGGACGTGCTTCGCGGCGTGTTCTGGGCTCTCACTGTTATTCAGCTGCTGGTTATGGCACGGCATCTTCTCAATAAGATCCTTTTCCATAGGACTAAAACCATTAAAAGAAAAAAAGGCAAACACTACACCAAACCACCTGGTCCACTTAAATGATGTCTGTTCCACGGATGATGTGAATATGTACCACTATCTCGCCATGTTGAGCGGAGGAGACGCATATGATACATGACGCACGCTCCCGGGGAACAACATCCTGACGTCATATCCCCTGTTCACCTGATTGGATAGAAATCGTGCCAGTCTAAATCTCATTGACGTAAGGGGCGGGACACTGCGGCGCTCATTCAAACAAACCCGTCAAACTGGTGAGCAGTGAATTGCGGTGCTTTTAATGCATAGTGATTTAATAAGGGTAATTACAGAGTTAAATATAACAATGCTATCAGAAATAATGATCTTACAGGACGATGATTCAACACGCCAACAAACAAACATCAAATGATTAGTATATGCGACCCTGGAGCACAAAACCAAAGTAGCGAAAGTCAACAATACATTGTATTGGTGAAAATGACCGATTTTTCTTTTATGCCAAAAATCATTAGGATATTAAGTAAAGATATGTTCCATGAAGATATTTAGTAAATTTCCTAATATATATCAAAACTTAATGTTTGATTAGTAAGAACTTAATTTGGACAACTTTAAAGCCGATTTTCTCAATATTTAGATTTTTTTTGCACCTTCAGATTCCAGATTTTCAAATAGTTGTATCTCGGCCAAATATTGTCGTATCCTAATAAACCATACGTCAATGGAAAGCTTATTTAGCTTTCATATGATGTATAAATCTCAATATCAATTTAAAAAAATTGACATTTATGACTGGTTTGTGGTCCAGGGGGACAAATGTGACAATAGATATTTCAATTCCAATATATATTTACGTAGGCTAACGTTACGTCAAACATACAGAAAAGAACTATATAAGTATCTGTGTGTTTGAATGAAGAAAGAAGGGTAGCTTTTGTTTACGAGAGGAACAACAATCGTTTTTATTATTATTTCATCTTATGGGTTTTTCTACATTTCTACATTGTTTTTAAATTTCCTGGCTTATTTATTTGTTTGTATATTTAAGTAACTGCGTATTTAATAGGCTATCAGTGTCGTAAACAAAGATTGTTTTGATTTTCAATATGATTCATTTTTCAGAATTCTGGATTTCAAATTCCCTCGCTTTATTTATTTATTTATGTATTTAGTTAGTTAGTAACTGCGTATGTAATACCAGTTTGTCTATGGGAAACAAACTAAATCTGCAGAGACCCCTAGCTGGTGCTTGGAGCTTGCGAAGCATCAGTGCGCATGCGTGCGCCTCTGCACCTGTTCAGCAGTGCCGCGCGCTCCCGGCTCCTCAGCGCGCCGCCGTGCAAAATATGGGGGCGCGCTCTTTATGGCAGGTCTCAAAAGAGGGGGAGCAGCAGCGCACGAGCGCGCCGTCGTTGTCAGGGACGGACGGGGTACAGCTGGGAAAAACACATCCGCACGCACGCACACCCCCGTCTCCGTTACGCACGTACATAAGACAAAAACAAAAGCGACTCTAAAGGAAGAGAGAGCGGAGCGCGAGCATGCGGCGAGGAGCAGGCGCTGCAGCAGACCTTTGTTTGTTTCCTGAAAACCCTGGAGCGCGAGGGAATAAAATGGAGTGGTAAGGGGCTCCGAGGCGCGAGAGGCGCGTCCACCTGCTGCTACCGGGGAGGCAGTCAGAGAGGGCAAACATGCTGAGACCGCTGCATTGAAGGGGGTTACGAAAAAACAACAACAACAGCGTATGACAACATTCTGCACGCCGAGCGATCAAACGGAGTCTTAAGAGCGGGCGGGACGGGTGTAACGGGAGGTGAGTGTGCGGGATGCGCGTGTTTGCGTGCGTGATGCGGTGAGTGTGGGCCAGTGTGACGCGCGTCAAACGCTGCAATGGGGAGAAATGGTGGAGCGAGTGTCAGCTGTCATGATGCGTCCATATTGCACAGGTGTGTTTGTGAGGGAGAAGACGCGGAGGAACGGCTCGGTGTCCTGCGGAAGCTACGAGTCGCAGGCCATCGTTTGAGGGACAGAAAGCATTGGTGCTCATGACGAATACGTGAGGCAATCACACACACACACCAACCCCCCCTAAGCAAAGGCCACAGCTATATACGCACTCCTTTACAGACAGCAATATAACACGAACGCTTTCATTTGGCGTTATATTATATTTACGCGTTTTCATTTTCCCCGCGTTTTGCTTGCGCCTCAGCGCCTGCGACCGATGCGGCATTTGGAGATGCAGAATAGCAGAGCGCGTATCATAGCGCACCACGCAGGCCTTCAATAATTCAGGGTGGACTCAAACCTGTTACGTCTCTCTTAATAATGTAAATTCTCTGGGTTATCCGAGATGTTGAAAGCGCGCTCGTCTTTCAGGCCTCTTGATATCGCTGTGTTTAGAGTATGGAGGACCTGTCAGTCACCGGACAGCCGTCCTGGGAAGATGTTATGGAAGTTTCTTTGATGCTGCCAAGCTGCACCGTGCATGTATAGGGCTATAACAGAGCTAAAGTTCTCTAGTGCACAGCTTGAACCACCAAAATCAATACCACAATCAATCAATTGAGGAAAACAATCAATCAGTGGACGCTGAGGTCTGTTTGTTTTCCACACAGAAGCCAGACTTGCAGTCACTGTTTAAACCTTACGTTAAGTAGTCAGTCAGCGTAGTAACGCTTTCTGTGGCATAAATGGATGATATTTTGGTTGCTTGTCTGACAGATTGACCGAGGACAGATTGCAGCAGATTTATTGATCTCTGAAAAAGATCAAACAAACTCACACCGACATGGATTCGACTTCTCCTTCTCTCTCTCTCTTTTTATGCGTCTTTCTCTCTAGCTCTCCTCTTCCCTCTCTCTCTCTCTCTCTCTCTTCTGTAATTCCATTGTCTGTCTCTTGGGTGGATGTTGAAGCTGAATAAATATTAATTTCGTTTTTAATAAAAGCAGTTTGCAGACAGTGCCACTGCCCTGTTCTCTATCTCTCTGTCTGCAAAGCTGGCAAGAATGAGCCCAGCCATGCTGATCTCAGAACAGCCCTAGGCTTTTTCTCATACTGTTACTGGTTTGGAAGAAGCAAATCCTAGATTATTATTATATAGTCATTTCCAGATCTGGAAATGGTGCATGCCAGAGAATGTTTTTTAGTGTGTAACAGTGTGTGTTGTTGAAAAAGGGTGTTATGGAATTTTCTCTTGCTTGGATTTTGTCTGCCATCAAACCTGTGGTCTAAACACAGATGGTATTCTGAAATTATCCAGAGAATGCAAATATTTATTGTGGATTGTGTTGTATATAAGACAAATTTGTATACTGCAGCAGTTATTGAAACAGTTAGGCCATAAACACAATGGATTTGAAAGTATAGTCAGTTGTATATGCTGATAAATGCTGATATTTTTATGGGAAAATAAAGGTATTATCACCTGAAAGATGAAAGTTTTAATGACATTTGATTAATACACTGAATTAGCTGTTATGTTTGTCAAACAATGAAAATAACTATCACAAACATGACATTCGCATAAAATTCTGCATCTATCCACTGCACTTTCATGTGGAATTCCAAGCAAGCGATACTTAAATAACATCTATGTTTGAAGTGTATATAGAAAAATAATAATTAAACTGGAGCATCAAACCATGGGTACTGAAATACACATAATGCCCACTCAACAGTTTCGATACTCGTGTAATTCATAAATCTTCAATAGGTCAGTTCTGAATTCCTATGTAAATTCACATAGTGGGAACACTTCAAACAGTGTACTAGAGATCAGCATTTCTCCCCACAGCATATGCAGTGCTGTCATGTTTGTTTATTTATTTATTTTTAAAATAAAAAAACTCTTTTTACTTACATATATGGCACACTATTCTGACACATGCACACACAGCCTGGGGCAAGAGAGAGTGCACATTCTTTTCTCTTCTCTGCTGTTATAAAGCTCTTTTATTTCTTTCACATCCTCAAGAGTTGTACTTCACAGTGAAGGGCAATCAGAGGACAGAATGATGTAAAACAATACAACTCACTGTAATACTGGAGAGTAAGAGAAAGACAGAAAGTGAAAACAGGGACACAAATTGAGGAAGTCCTAGAGAGAAAATTCTGGTTTGTAGCATGGTGAATAAATTCTCTTTAAATTGTGGGAATTTAAACTAAAAATACTGATGTTTCAGTTTCAGAACAGTTCACCCAGAAATTAAAATTTATCTCACCAGCATGTCAAAACCTTCTAAAACTTCTGTATGCCTGTATGACTTACATTCTTTTATGGAACACAAAAGATGTTTATGAAAATATCCTAGGTTCTCTTTTTCTATTAAATGACTCTTTTCAGAATTTTTTTAAAACTCTTGTCTGTTTCTCATCTTTTCTGATTGCACTTCTGCTGTAGGTTGTGTACTAGTCTCATACTGGCCACTGTGTACTGCAAATAATTTTTGAACCAACGAGAAACTTCTTGAGAGATTTCTTTTTTTTCTTTGTCATTTTGGATAAAGCATCTGCTAAATGAGTAAAAATAAACTTAATACCTTGAAATACTATTGGTTTATCAGTTTATCTGTCAGATTTATGCAAGATTTTCAGTGCTGGAAAATTTCTAAAGATTTCATGGCTTCCTCCTTTACTGTGTCTCTCTTTGTGTTTCTACAGGCTGGACAGTTGTAATTATGTTAGTGAGAGAGAGATTCAGTTCAGATTGATGGATGTTCTACAGGAGTCCCGATTCTCAGGGGCAGATCGCAGCCCCTGCCCAAGAGATGCTAGTGAAAATGGTAGGCGTTCCCATGCACATATAAAATGCAGCATTATTTTTTAAATATTTTTACAGATGTTCACCAGGAAAAAATGTTTTTTCTTTAAGGATCTTTTGTCTCTGCCTCTTTTTTTTTTTTCTTTTTTTTTTAGAATCACATGACCCGTTGGCAGATGTGTCACATGATCTAAGGCGCTGTGATGACATTGCTCCTGCGGCGCTGTCCCTGCCCTCCCTCTGTGGCCAGAGTCAGACCTCTGAAGGTCCTCTTAGCCCAGCTGACCTACATGATGGGTCTGTCTCCAACACCACCTCTCTGTCCTCTCTCTCTTCATTCTCCTCTCTTTCCTCCCTTTCATCTCTCTCTTCTGTGCCCTGTTCCAAACCTGTGACGCCCTGGTCTGTGCCGCAGACCTGTGACAGGTCGTCCCTCTCTAACATAGACTCCAGGGGCGGAGACTGCCTTAGCTGTCTGATCCCCAAAAATCCGACAGAACCGGAATCCTGTGAGTCCGTACTCGGCTTTGCCAGCATCAATTTGCAATGCCTTGGCCCCGCCCCCAGCGCAGGTCGCTATGGTGACCAGGTTCTGTCTGACCAGCTGCTCAGCGGCCCCGCCCATCCAGCTGTAACCAATGAGGGGGCTGAAGAAGGGAGGTCAATGCAGGAGAGCGAATCAGATGAGGATCCTGCATCCAGGAGCATATATGAAGGTCTTGGAGAGGAGGCGCAGGACTGGAGCTGTCTAGAGACTCTCATCAGTGAAAGTCGTATGGAGCTGTTGGACTTATGCTCCCGCAGTGAACTTGCAGTCAATCTGTTCTGTGAGGAAGATGTGGAGAATTACATGTTTCAGGAGGAGGAGACTTCACTCGGTACTGACGTCTGCTCGCTCAAGATACGCTATGAGTCTTATCAGGATGGAGTGCAGGAGAGGACTGAGTCTGCCCTACAGGATGAGTCTCAGCTAGGTTTCTTTCCTAGCTTACCTTGCAGTAGAAAAGAGGGGCCCAAAGAGAAACCGGACCAATCCGCTGAGATTAAGGCTGATGACCACGTGACCCCCAATATTAGCCCAGACAGTAACTTTCTTTTTGACCTCAGTAACTCTCCGGAAGATTCCGGCGAATTCAGTGATGACAGCTCATGCACAGGCTCACCAGACCATGGGCTCTCTTTCCGCCATGGCCGCTTGTCCAGAGAAAACTCTAGCTCCTCCAGCCAGCTAAGCTACCGCCTCCGGGCAAAGAGGAAGGTGGCCTACCGAGAAGACTATTTGTATGATGTGGACTCAATAGAAAGTGAGAAAAATGCAGAAAAACGAGAAAAACCACCCGCTGGGTTCAAGAAAGAGCGTGATGATGACTGGTGCCCGAAGAAGAGGCGGCGGTCCAGTAGGAAGGACCCACCTGTCATTATAAAATACATAATCATTAATCGTTTTAAAGGCCAGAGGCACATGAGAGTGCGTCTGGGACGAGTCGACCCATCACCTGCTGTTGTCTGTCTGAGTCCAAACGCTCTGCTTCACTATGAGAGACTTGCACCATTAAAAGCATACTGGCAGGAAAGAGAAAAGGAGCAGCAGGAGCAGAATAGATTAACAGCTGCAGAAACAACCAAACGTCTCAATGGCTGCAAAAGACCAAGCGCTACACCCAAACGCAAGCACAGGATGGCCAGACTCAGGATCCAGCAGATCCATACCGTACAGAATTCCCTCCCCAGCCAAACTATAGTGGTCCCCATCCACAATCATCCAGAGGGGACCGAATCCCTGAAAAGCACAGAGGAACCAAAGGAGGACATTACCTCCGTTACACACACTGCCAGGGCTAAAAGCAGAACACAGGAGAGAGAGGAAAGAAGAAAGGCAGGTAAAACAGGGAAGATAAAGAAGTTCAAAAGTGAAGCAAGACTTCGGTTGAAAAAGTTAAAAGAGGCTGAGACACAGGAAGTCCCAGAATCCTCTGAGATTGAGCAGTGCAGCCCATGTTTACCAGAAAACCTTAGTAACTCTTTGGAAGGTAATGGCACAAATGAAACCTCCAGTAATGACCCTGAAAAATGCACTTTGACCCCAACTGCTCCAGGGACTGATGGAAATGCTGAGCTCCTCCCTGGGGGATACCTGCAAACTCTTCTCGAAGCCTCAGAGTCATCAAGCACTGCTAACATCAACTATTTCCATCCAGGGCTACAGAATCCCACACTTCAGCCAGTCCAGAGCTGTGTTCTCTCTCCTCCCTCTGAATCAGAGCTGCCTCACTCTCCTCCACCTATGAACCATGGGCCCCATCACACGCATTATACTGAGCCAAACCTTACTGAACCAAACCAGCCTGTTTCATGGCCATCCCAACCATCTGCTGAACAGCTGCCCTTCTCCCCAGACATCCCAACCCAGTCGCCAATGATGCCATCGGGCTTTCCCACACCATTGCCTGTGTTAGCAGGGGATAGCACAAATGTCACGGGCTTTGGGCAAGTGTCTCTGTCAGGGTGCAGGGTCTCATATGAAGAGTCCCAACCTGATGCTGATTATGGCTTGAGTCCGACTGGCTCTCGGAGTGACAGTGGTGTAGGGCGCCTGGTTAGCTTCAACTCCCTGGGGTCACTTTCTGCCACCTCTAGCAACTACAGCTCACTCAGCCTGAGAGAAGGAGAAAGGGAGAGGGAAGAGGAGATTGGTGAGATCAACGATGGCTTCTTGCCGCATTGCAGCCCACGGCTCATCTTGCAGCAAAGTCTAGAGGAGGTTGCCCCACTTCGAGAGTCAACTGACCTCTTGGATATCTCCAACTTTACCCCGGACAAGTTCCGTCATTCATCGCTCTCTGAGATGTCACCACCAGACACACCTAACTCCTCCCCTCAACTGCTGGGAAACTGTGGTAAGGTTGGAGAATTCTCGGAAGCAGCAGAAGCAAACGTACAATGGAACTGTGGAGTTGTCCCGCAGCTTAATCAAGATGGAAACCCACACCACCTACAGATACACTCTTTCAACACGGAGGAGGAAGAAGTAGGGCTAAGGGATCACAAAGGCGCAATGAAAAAGGGTGGGAAAAATGGACAAGGCACCAAAAAGAGCAAAAATGCTAAAACGGCAAAAGGAGAGAAAGTAAAGCTCCCACGTCAGGGTTCTCGTTCTGTGCGGAAGATCAAAGCCTTGCTAGAGGGAAAAGCAGCCAAAAGTGGTGGCGGGTCAGGAAGTGGCGCTGCTTCTCCTACCCCATCGCTTGGCTTAATTGGAGCTCAGGGGGAGTGGCCTATTACTGGGGGACTGTCAAACGATGACCAACGAGAATTCCAGGAACCGTCGAACATCCTGTCCAATATAGTGTCTGGCATGGCTGAGGTACAGCGTTTCATGAGGGCCTCTGTGGAGCCTCTTTGGGGGCCTTGTCTTTCACCCGGTCAACATGCCCTTCAGAGCCAGACACTGAAGATTCTGGGTAGTGCTGCTGACCTTAAAAAGCGGGGTGGTGCCTCAGGCGGAGGTCGAGGGAAGAAAGGGGCTGGGCGTGGTGGTAAAGCACTGCCTAAACTTCTCCCACCAGGCTTCTTTCCTACCCTCGGATTGGACTGTCTCCCGCTTCCACACCGTCCAGCCCACAAAAAAATGTATCGTCACAAAAGCAGCGCTAAGTTCGCCCGCGAGGAACTCTTAGCGGGTAAAAGGGACATAAAAGGAGTAGCACTGACCGCTTTGGTCGAGAAACGGAGGTAATATTTTCTCTCTGCAATGTGCCCCTTCTCTTTCTCCGTTCCCTTCCCTCGCACCCTGCCAAATCCTCCTAAAATCCTTTCCACATTTCAGAGCTGCATGGCACCGACTTTACCCACAATCCTTTGCCTGGCCTACTGGAAGGCAGGCACATCCTGCATGTCAGCCCTGCTAAACTACCTACTAGACTGACTGAAGTCTCACTGTCATGGCTGCACCCTACTCACCATTGCTGCTTTGTTGCATTTTTATCTGACAAATTTTCAGTTGTCTTTATTTGCGTTTGGTTTGTTTTTCCAAGAAGAAAAATGCCTTGAAAGTCTTTGGATTCTCTTTTAGTGTGGTGTATATCTAAATATCAATTTTTTTGTCTTTTTGTTTTCCGTTGCAGCTATAACACTGTATGTGTTAAATCGGTGTCACTGAACCATGGTTTAGACCGAGCCCAGCGCCCTGCTCTGTCTCTCAGCAAATGGTTGCCTTCTGTTCAGGGGTCAAAGGTCATGTGTAGTATTTTGTGCTAAGAATCGTTTCCCCTCATTTCTGTGCCAACCCCTCAGAACACTGGGCTTTGACAAGCTAAAAGAAAGCATCTTGACCAAGATGCTCTTGTTTTCTGAGGTTCTGAAATTTCATTATTGTTGTTTGTTTATAAGTTGTGAAAAGGGGGTTCATTCATCTGTTCTCCAGTGAATCTCCTGCCAGTATCAAAATGCTGTTGTACACAAACATATGCACTATTTACAAAACAAGATTATATCAAACATGTTTAAATTAATGTGCCAAACTATGAACAATTAAATGTACAGACATTTTTATCTACATAAATATTTGCTGTTTTATAATGTGGCAGTGATTGAGGAGCGTGTGTGTGCTTGGGATGGGGGGGGGGATGTTAATCTGAGATTCACTCCTGTTGCATCACATCTGTACAAACAGCTAGCGGCGAGGAGTCATCTCAACAATCAGAAGAAAAATGTTGTTGATTTGTTTTCTGTGTTTTACACTCCTGGCTAGTTCAAGATTAGAGGCATGAAGTGAGAGATGCATGACGAGAATTGGTGGGAGGAAGCTGAAGTGCTATAATGGCAGAGAAAAACATTGGTTGCCTTTCATTCTGATGTATTTCTGGATGGTAAAAGATCACTGTTCGTGTGTAACAAAGGTAAGAAAATGATCATTCCTTCTTATAACAAGTCATACAATGCATTCTAACTCGTTTACGTCCCCAAGTTTCTAGTTCGGTAAATACATTTCTCTGTACCTCAACCCTCCAAACTAGTTAAGAACAGGACCAAATATTTTTTGAAAGTTTTCTAATTTGTTGCTAGTGATGTGCATGCATTTAAAACATGATATGGATATGTGCTGTGAATGCTGATCCCCTATATTACTTTCTCTGACTCGCCTGTTTTTTCTTACCTGATCTCAAAACCATTGTTTTTCTATTGCTGTTGGAATGTTATTTATTGTGTTAAAAAGAGGGAAAGATGCCAACTTGGTTACCCCCATGTGCTGTTTACTACATTGCTTCAGGATCTTTTTTCTGCAACTCCCTGGATCCCCTCTTTTGTGAATACCTATTTGAAAAGAAATAGTTTCTCTTTGATTTTCTTCCCTTACGTTCACAGATTGTGAAACACTTATGAGTTGTTCAACACTACATTGACTCGACAGCTGTAGTTTGAGAACTGTTCCTCCATTTTCAAAGTTTAGTGGGTAATTGTGCAAATGCTGTAACATTGCTGTGAATGACTTAAGGTGAAATTATTGGAGTGTTGAAATGTTGAAGAAAACAGGTGCCGATGATGAGTGACATTCCACAGCTGGTGGTGCAATTCAGAAGTGAGCTCTGAAAACCTCTTGATTTTTAGGGCCTTCCCAGCCAAATCAACCTCACCAAGCAAAAGACCAGGAAATATTAGAATATAAGTTGGTTGTCCAAATGATTTCTTTCTGTGCCGAGTGAATGGAGATGTAACCCAGTTGGTTCAGGTCCGTTGGCTCAGGGAACCCAACTGGATTTACATCTCTCATTCCCTCAGCTGCCCATCTCGCCATACAAACTCGAGCTGTTCTCAGCTCTGCCCCCTGCTGTACTGTTTTTACATAGCACTACAGTTGCTAAACCTGCAGGACATCTGTGATGCCAGTGCAGGGTGCTCTTCTTCATACTTTGAGAGCAAAGTTTTACACCAGTGAAAACTGTATAGCACACATCCCCTGCACTGACCGAAGCGTTCATATTTTTGAAAGTTCTTAAACAGTGTTATTCCCCTATAAGTGCATCATGTAAAGTTAAAACAGGCATATCAAAAACTTAATTGTGCCCTATTTATGAATGTATTATATTGTCAAGTTGGAAGTTTTTTTTTTTTTTTTTTTTTTTCATGATTTACTTGACATTACATTACTTGTAACTACTTTTGCCTTTTTTCATCATCAAGGAAAAAAAAGAAACTCTTTCTACTGCCTGGTCTGTCTTCTCCAGGTGGATTCTCAATGAACTCTTGGTGTAGGAAAAAAAATAATAATGACCTGTATATTTTTCATTGTGCCAATTTGTAACATATTTTCTAAGTGTATATTTTTCTTAGAAAGTGATGTGAGGTCGTTCTTACTGTGGCTTTGTTCTTTTCCCTTTTCAGCAAGTGAAAAGGTTGCTAATTGCCATGATGTTTTCTTTCTTTCTTTCTTTCTTTTCTTTCTTTCTTTATAGTTCTCTCTCTCTTATTTGTTTTTTGTTTGTTTGTTTTAAAGCCAAAAATTGAAAATACTATAAAAAATAAATAAAAAACTATTGTAAAGGAGAGAGAAGGAGAGCAAGCTGTGACTCTTTGTTGAGAGTTTTTGTAATTGGACCAATCTTGTTGTAAGAGTGTTGTGCTCTAGTTAAAATATATATTAATTTAAAGATAAAAAAGAAACCATGAAAACAGACAGTGGAACAATAACACTAATTTGTGATCTCATTGCTGTTTTATAGATTTTCATGTAAATTATTCTAGTATTTTGTTTTTGTTGTATCTGTCACAAAAGTTGAAATATTTGTGATCAAGCCTGTATGGTGACAAATGTAATATTGGTAACTTGCTGAGTTTTGTAATCATGTTTATGGAATAAATATTAATTAAAAGAGCTTTTGATCACTCGTTTCAGTACTGTCTCGTTTTTGTTGTGGAAACATGAACAAATCTAATTTGATAAGGCTTAATCGATTCTCTGATTTCCGAAGTAGCTGTCTGCTACCAAACCACAAAAGTAACTTGTCTGTCTCACTGTAAATCCGTTTTGATGGCAGTTTTTGCCAACTGTACAACAGAAAGCAGTCCTAGGAACACAGACGACGAGCCCCCGCTCGCTCCCCAGGAATTCACTTAACTTAAAAACTAGATAAACCAGCTGCACTCAAGACATAATTTGCATGCTTTGAAGCGTATTGCAAAAGGAGGTCGTTTTGTAATATTTAAATGCTTCAAATGTTTGTTAATGAACTATTTTAATAAAAGTCTGTTGACTTTATACAAGATTTCTATCTTCTAGACTGCTTAGTGGTTCCAGTGTTTATGAAGGTAAAAAGCCCTATCTGAAACTAAATTTAGCAATGTCATTTTTGACTGAGTGTGCACGAACGCAAGCGAAACGCTGGAACGCTTTGTTGAAACTAAACTGGAACATCATAAAGTGTGTTGCGTGCATATGTCTGTTTAGCTGCCAGTCATCCAGCCCCCAGAAATATGTCCAATCATAAGCGCCGGAATTGACGCGCGCCACAACGTATGGGCGTGTTAACACTGGCGTGGGCGGGGCTACGATGGCACATAGTGGTTACGCTGCGCGGACGGATCCAAATAAGAAGAGGCAACCGGCACCAAGCTCCCATCGCTTACTTTATTGAGGTTAAACACTGATTTAGAAAAGGTGATTTTAGCTTACAGTGTTTTTTAAAAACACTGTACACCATCCCGACACTATAGGCACCACGGATCAGCCCAGAATGCCCAACATTAAGATATTTTCAGGCAGTTCGCATCCGGATCTGTCGCAGAAGATCGCGGACCGACTGGGACTCGAACTGGGGAAAGTGGTCACCAAAAAATTCAGCAATCAGGAAACATGGTGAGTTATTTACAGTCGGAATTGCAACTGAAACCCTCATTTCCCGAAATGTTTTGGCTAGGGTAAACGGAATGGTAAACACATGGCAACCATATGTTTTTTTTAGTTTGTAGTTTTATGAATTGCAAGGTGTCGTCTGGCGCAATGCGCCTCGTACAAGCACCAGACTCAATTTCCCAGCATTCACCTGCATTTAGCATGTGACTCCGGGGCCGCTAATGCTAATTTTAAACGTCCTGTCTGGCCTCCTCTGCCACGTGAGGAGTTATAACGCTATTAAATGTACCCTCGTGAAACGCTGCGTTGTTTTTTTTTAAATTATTTTAAATTATCTTTTAATTGCATTAGTTGCACTTCTGTAGCAAAAAAGAAGGAACATGCATATACGCGACAACTTAGATTAAAATATAATGTTGGCCATGGTGTCTGTGTTTATATAATTGACATTTAACTCAAGATGAGTTGAAGGCTTGTGACCCTAAAAGATAAAATGTGTCTCACACTCTTTTATCTGCAGCTGACATGCGATAAATGCAGTCAGGTTTTTGACGCAATAGTTTTAGTTTGCTTTTTAAGTCTGAACTCCAGTGGTGACCATATTAAATATCAACTCAAATTAAATACACCCCTCTAATCAGGCAGACGAGTATAGATTTGTAATGCACTATCTTTAGTGACCGAGACTCAACCTTGTTTGTTTGTTTGTGTGTGTGTTTGTAGTGTTGAGATAGGAGAGAGTGTGCGTGGAGAAGATGTCTATATTGTCCAGAGTGGCTGTGGTGAAATAAACGACAATCTTATGGAGCTGCTGATCATGATCAATGCCTGTAAGATTGCATCGGCCTCCAGAGTCACAGCGGTTATTCCTTGTTTCCCCTACGCTCGGCAGGACAAGAAGGACAAGGTGGGGGTGAGGGGAACAGATTGCTTATTAACACGTACACACAGTTAATTATACATTAACCGCATCACTGTTGGTGGATCCATGTGGGCTACTTTCTGTAAGTCTTTCTTCTGTGGTGTCCGTTTGTGTTTTCTGGCCCTTTGGCAACTTACAAGGCATGGCTGATTATGCTTGCTTAGCCCTTCTCTATTGTCCTGTAATATGTATCTGGTTAGTGGTTGAGATGTTACTTATTTATGAGTGAGAATTTTGTCTGTAGAGTCGGGCTCCAATCTCAGCCAAGCTGGTCGCCAACATGCTGTCTGTAGCCGGAGCAGACCACATCATCACTATGGACCTTCATGCATCTCAAATTCAGGTACAAACAGTGCAGCGCCTTTCCTCTGAACACGCTCAAAACAAACCCTTATCTCCCATGAACAGAGATCACAGACATAACCCTGCAGTCAGACCTGAGTAGAACTGGGTGCGCCTTAAATTTCTTCAGCATTTTACAGTTGAGACTTGGACATTGAAATTTTTTATTTTTATTTTTTTTTTTTATAGTTTGATTTTGAGTGAATGTGTTTTGTGTGTGTGTTGTTAGGGGTTCTTTGACATCCCAGTTGATAACTTGTACGCTGAGCCGGCAGTCCTCAAATGGATAAAAGAAAACATCAATGAATGGAAGAATTGCACCATTGTTTCTCCTGATGCCGGTGGAGCCAAGAGGTGTGTTTTCTTTCCTTTTCTGTCTCTCAAAAACATTGGGTCTCGTTCACTAACCATATGTACGCACAAATGTGTGTGGTACCCGTGTACAAAGGTTTTTATGACCAAATCATAATTCATCAATAACTTTTTTTTTTTTTTTTTTTTTAATTTACGAAAAAAATGTGGGAACACTTGATACCCAAACACAAGACATAATACTCTTTTTATTAGCATATAAGGATGAAAATTCATACATGGATATTAAGTCTTTAAATAATTATGTGTGTATATATATATATATATATATATATA
>SCHK01336982.1:0-15956 GCA_004124795.1 Poropuntius huangchuchieni
TGAAAACCGGAAGCAGTTCAAGCGGATGATGTAGCACGTCGCCTTTGCGTGATTAGTGATGAGCTCAGAGAAAGAACAAAACAAAACGCTGTTCCCGAATTAGAAGCACAAAACAAGGATTTATTAAGGAAGATGTCGAAGGATTTCGATATAAGCCAAGAGGAGACTGGTTTTCCTTTGCAGAAGTAAGGAAATGTTGTTTCATTTTCTCCTACATTCCCCGAGGCACACACGTGACCCATACGTGCTACTGAACTGCTTCCGGTTTTCACTGTCGGCATTTATAAAGCATATACGGTTTTATATATTTTTAAAATGACCAATCGTTTCGCTAGTTAAGACCCTTATTCGTCGTCTGGTAGCGTTTATACATCTTTTGAAGCTGCACTGAAACCGTAACTGTTTGGAGTCCATGACGTCTGCTATATGCTGAAATGTTTTCATCAAAAACCTAAATTTCTTTTTGACTGAAGACAGAAATATATACACATCTTAGATGACATGGGGGTGAGTAAATTATCATGAAATTTTTACTTTGAAAGTGAACTAATCCTTTAATTTTATGAATGTAAAATAAAATCTCTGACATTGACAAGAGAAATGAGAAAAGTTGTCTTCCTTTCAGAGCGCTGTTCATGGAGCCCACTCTGCTGATGTTGGATGAGCCCACTAACCACTTAGACCTTAACGCTGTCATCTGGCTTAACAAGTAATTACTTTTTCTTTAAGCAATACTGTTAAGGAAACAAACACATCTAGTTGATGTATTTACATTTCATGCAAATTATAAATAGCCTACTTGTAAATGTTCCCAGTTGATGGTATGTTTTGATTGTATTATGGGGAGGTCACAAGGTGATTGCATCACTAAAGATAGTCAGGCTCCTGTATTTTTAATCTTGTTGCTGCATGTTCAGTAGAAAAGAAGTTGCATTTTTGTGCTATATTCTTTTGACAAACCTCATTTTTCATATTTTCTTCTTTAGCTACTTACAGAGCTGGAAGAAAACACTTCTAATTGTGTCCCACGACCAGAGTTTCTTAGATGACGTCTGTACAGATATCATTCACCTGGACAACCAGAAACTCTACTACTACAGGGGCAACTACCGTGAGTTTCATTACTGAACAGCAACACATATGAAATCTTCTGAAAGAAATTTAAACATCTTACTCTGTTTTACATTGCTTGATGTCTCCTAGTGACGTTTAAGAAGATGTACATACAGAAACAGAAAGAACTCCTGAAGCAGTATGAGAAACAAGAGAAAAAGCTCAAAGACCTGAAGGCTGGAGGAAAGTCCACCAAACAAGCTGTAAGTCCTTGACTTGTTCTTGATTTCTTCACAGTCCTAGTCTTCCCAAATCCCTTCCACTCATTCTCCATCATTCATTTTCAGGAGAAACAGACGAAAGAGGCCCTGACAAGGAAACAGCAGAAGGGGAAGAAGAGCCACCATGAGGAGGAGAGCCATGAGGCCACAGAGCTCCTCAAGAGACCGAGAGAATATACCGTCAAATTCACCTTCCCCAACCCTCCTCCGCTCTCACCGCCAATTCTCGGCCTGCACAGTAAGTCTTTCATGAGTTCTGCTCATTGTAGCATCTTATTTTAATTAGACTTGTTGGGTGGTTGAGGACCAGTTTGATTTATTTTCTCTTTCACTCCCAGGTGTTGACTTTAGTTATGAAAGTCAGAAGCCTCTGTTCAAAAATGTGGACTTTGGTATAGACATGGACTCCAGAAGTAAGTCACACATGTCTGTAGAAATCATGACTAGTAGTTTAATTATGATGAAAAATATATATACACAAGAGAACGTTGGGCTGAACTGAAGTTCATTTTCTCCGTTTCAGTATGTATTGTTGGGCCCAATGGAGTTGGAAAAAGTACAATCCTGCTGCTTTTGACTGGAAAATTAAATCCTGTAAGTACCATTTGTCTTTATTAAATATTTATATTTATAAAAATGCTTTTATATTAATAAAAATCGTTGTGTACCTATTTTTCCTCATGTTTATTAATTTGTTTCCTTCATGGCGCTAATTATGAGGCTTTTTCATTTTAGACAAAAGGAGAGATGAGGAAGAACCATCGATTGGTAGGGCAGATGTTTCAAATCATTCTTTTGATCATTCTTTTTATTTTACCTGACTTTGGTTAATTGTTTCACTCTTCTGTCTGTGCCTGTAGAAAGTAGGTTTCTTCAACCAGCAGTATGCTGATCAGCTGAACATGGAGGAGTCTCCTACAGAGTACCTCCAGAGGAACTTCAACCTCCAATACCAGGACGCCAGGAAGTGCCTGGGTCGCTTTGGCTTAGAGAGCCACGCACACACCATCCAGATCTCCAAACTGTCTGGTAAGCACTATAATGCATTCATATATGCTTTTCAAAGTCATCTGTCCTTTGTTGACATTTTTTTCTGAATTGTCCTATTTTTTTTTTTTTTTTTTAGGTGGTCAGAAAGCACTTGTGGTATTTGCAGAACTTGCTTGTCGGCAACCTGATGTCCTCATCTTGGTAAGGAGTAAAGGTTTTAAATGTATCAGTAATTAAATTAAAATTAGTAACACTTTTTTTTCCATACAAATGTACAGGATGAGCCCACAAATAACTTGGATATTGAGTCGATTGATGCATTGTCAGAAGCCATCAATGAATACAAAGGAGGTATGTTTTTTCCTTAGAATTATTGATCACAAATGCCATTCATTTTATTTGTTGTGGTAAATGATCTTGTGTGCATGTAAATCTATTCAGATGTTCAATATGATTTCTAAACTATATCAAATGATTATGATAGTGTGAACCAGGGGGTAAAATCTTTATTATTAACATTTAATATGAATATTTTTAGCTGTGATAATTGTGAGCCACGATGCCAGGCTCATCACAGAGACCCAGTGCCAGCTGTGGGTGGTTGAGGACCAGTCGATCAACCAGATTGATGGAGACTTTGAAGACTACAAGAGAGAAGTGCTGGAGGCTCTTGGAGAAACCCTGGTCAACAAGCCTAAAGAATGAACAACAGCTTGTATTAATAACAAGAGTGTCAAACTACATCACTGAAGGGCTTTTTGTTGCATCTCAGTTGCTAATTTTTAAAGCCTCAATACTAAAATAAATTCTTCTTGTTAAATTGATTATGCTGAGCACCTGCATGCAAACTGTGTAGGGTGATATACAGAAACCCTACAATACCTGGATGTGTTTTTCATGTCTTTTACTTTTAAAACAGGTGAAGACCGATTCCAGATCAGTATTTTTACTTGCTGACAATTTATACATACAGCGCTTGTTCTTTAGTCATGATGTCTGACATTCTTGTATTCTTACATTCAGGCCATATTATTACCAGCTCTGTTCATCCATGTGATGCAATGCTATGAAACATACTATGTCACTATCAACTGTGAACAGAGGGGGCTAGAAATGTGCAGTTTGATAATGGTTTCTGACGACTGATGCATATATTATTATTAAACTGACTTTGTAGAATGAGCATTCGGGTTCAGGTCATTATGCTCGCATTCTAAACCAGCTCCAAATTGTTTAACCTATATGTTCACAGTGATGCTTCCTGTAGCTCATCTGTCTTGAATGATGAAACTATTGACTAACTTGATTTGAACATAAAGTATGCATCCAAATATCATGGAAAAACAAATAAATAATTTTTTTGCAACGAAGTCAAGTTTATTTTACTTGCTTTTATTTGAGACTTCATATATTATGCTCGTCCTGCCTGGACAAAATGTAACAACGTGAAAGGAAAATGCACATTTTCTTCTTGCTCATATTAAGTACAGTTATGGAAACATAATTTGTATCAAACTTCCAACCACTATTTAAATAGACCTTAGTCAGGGTAGCACATTATGTAGTTTCTGATAGGAATGAAAATGAGTTTGTGAGGGACAGAAGTACAGTGCGTTTAATGGGTTGTACTGCTGTTTAACAATATTCAGATTTTTTTCATTTGATGAAATGTCTTTCCAAAAAGCTTTCGGTAGACAAAACGCCATAAATGAGTTTTAAAATTTACATGCGATTTAGGACCTGCCATTGTAAAGACTAAGTCTATCCCCAACCGCCTCGTTCTCTAAAATACATGGCATCTGCTCTGACTAAGGTCTTTTACAACAAGATTCAAGCATCTGGTTTCAGGTAGTCTTTGTATATCCGCTTCACTCTTGCGAGTTCTCGCTCATCTGGTTTTATACTTCCATACCACTGATACCACAGTTCTCCAGAACTGAGAGAAAATGGGGCAGGAGTTGGTGCTACAGCACCATGAGTGTTTGAGTAGTCCTCTTTAGAGTAATCAACATGAGGTAACTGGGCAGAAAGTAAACCTTAAACCAAGGAAGAAAAAAAACATCACATTAAGCACTTGTGCACCAAATAATGAAAACGATCATTTCTTTTCTTAAAAGGACTTATTTGTTTGGTACTTATAACAATAAAAAAATATAAACTTACCACAGTCTCTAGCAGTTTCAATGGCCTTGTTGAGTAGTTTCTGTTGTTTGATACACACACCTGAGGAAACAATTGAAGATGAAAAGTGTTGATCAGATCATGATCAAACCAGAAATGTGACACTTGAATGTATTAAGAAATGCATTACCAGTTCGAGTGGGATCATACACAATTCCTGTTTGAGGACTAATGAACTGCTGCAACAGGTTCACATTCTGCAGAGAAAAAGCATGTATATTAAAGCACATACATTGTCCTGACACAATTAAAAAAATGACAATCTATAAACAAACCTTGTAATGGACAATGATGTTTGGATCACGACAGATGGGACAAGGGTTGCCGCATATCTTATCACCTCTCTATGACAAGACAATCATCCTCATTAATACAAATTTCATCTGAACAATCGATCAAAATCCAAAACCAATGTGTACTTACAATACAGGTCTTTCTTGTCTTTTGAGGAGGGACGCCCCCCTTATGGTTCCTCCTATAGTTAGACCACACAGCCTTTGATCCATAACGTTCAATGTACTCTAAACAGAGATTTAAGCAACATTAAGCACTGTGTTACCACAAGTACCTAATTTAATCATTTTATCAATCATATTTACCTTCACTTTCTAAGTATTCCCATGGTCTGTCTGAATATCTAGACAGTATCTCAGCTGAATTGGTGTCATCAGCAGATGATGATGATGATAAAGCACGAAAATTCAGATGCAGAACTGGAGCAGTTATTTTCCAATCACGGATTCTCTGCAATACAAAACCCGTAAATTGTCCTTTATGTTGGTTGAGGTGTTTGCACGCGAAATGAGTGGACTGTAACAACAACAACAACCATATTTATACATCCTGTATAAAAAAAAAATAAATAAATTAAATTAAATATTTTATCTGTAATCAACCAACCTGTGCTTGAATATTTCGTTGTAAAATGACAGGAAATGTGCGGCAGATAACTATTCCAATGCGTTGTAAGGAGGCTGCCATTTTGTCTTTGTATCAAAGGAAGTTGTTGAGAGGTTAAAGTGTACTGTGACGGAAGTGCGCGTTTATTGTTCTAACTTTTTCCTTTTAAAAGAGATTGTTTTAAATAAATTCATACAGTTTTCCTGGTCAAATATTTCAGACATAAATCAATGTAAAATGAATTTTTTATGTGAAACGTTTCCTGAAACGATCCCTCGTGTTGGTCAGTTTGCAAGCTAGTTATTGCCTTTTGTGCCAGTGTTTCGCATTTTTGTTTTAGGAATATTACTTGTGGTTATATAAATTATCATTTAAATGAATGAATGTTAATTTTATCCCACGATTTGAACATAACAGCGTTACAGTAATTTACATAAAGGCTGAATCGGCCTTACAACAGCTAGTTCTTGAATTTGCGTAAACGAATACGCCTATATTATTGTACAGTGATGTAAAGTAAATTCTTACGTAATTTTTATTTGAAAAAATCCAAGAAATTAATGATTATCTTTGCATAGAAAGCACGTAAAATAACCGGAAACCGGGGTGGGGGGATGGGTTCGTCCTTGATCACACAAAAGGTCGTTTCTAGAGGAGCGCGTGATCATCGACTCCATTTTGTGTGGAAAGAAACGCCCGACAGCGCGTGCGCGAGCCCGGGATGACGCGAAAAACGTCAGAACTATATATACCAAGTCCCACCCTTTCTAGAGCATTCCTGGATTTGTCTGAGGTAAGTGTTACGTCGGAGGACGGTTCTCCACCTTTTTGCGATTTAAAAGACGATTTTTATCCCAAAGTTCGGCTACCACCTCAGTTTTTATCGGCAAAACGACCTTTTGATCGTTGTCTGGATTTCCGCCGCCAAACATTCGCTTTTCTCTAACGTTTCTTTGTGCTGTTGTTTCGTTTCAGGTCTGAGTCGGTCTCAGTGAAGATCTGGCGTCGAGGATTTTTCAACTGTGTGCGAAGAACAAAGCCCCAAAAACTCAATTTTTCTACTCGAGTAACGGACATTCGCTTACTACTTTTTTGCTCCAGATTGTTCAAGAAGGAAAAGCTCAATTTCAGCCACCACAATCCCGCCCATTATGCCATTTTTCAGCCAATAATGCTAAAGTCATGACAGTTTACGTTCTCTTAAACTGTTAAAAAGCTGAAAATTGTTGCTGTTAAGCACAATATATTAATAGCAACCCGAGACGCAGAGGAGAGGTATTAATAGTAAGTGTTCTTTCAAACCAATTTGAATCGAAACTACGTAACAGTTAACCAGTTGTCTGTGTTGAAAATGATTCCAGATATAAATAGAGATTAAAAGTTCCTAGCTGTATCGAGCGTGGCGACCTAAATGCGCCACAGCTTCTAGAAGCAGACAGCATGCTGAGATAAAGCGAGGCAGAGCTAGCTAGTGTATGAGCTCACACCGCAAAGCTAGAGCAGCGGCTTCAACGCCCTGCTTCTCTTTGTGTGTGAGACGGAGTAAATCTAATGATTATTAAAGTAACGATAAATCATCGAAAAATAAGCTAGCCATCGCTGATCATAAGCAATCTGTACATAAAGATTGCCATAGGCAGAGCCAGGAAGTGACTGCATTCAATTGGGGCTTTTTATAAACTGCATTCTTTTCAGAGGAGAGCTCACTGGAACAATCAACGCAATCTGCACATAAAGATTGCCAAGTGGCGCCTGTGGATTTAGCCGAACGGAGAGAAAAAAAGAACAGACTGAAATGCAACATTTTGTTCATAATAATGTCGTTAGGTGTTATTAGTTGGCGGAACTGGATACCCGTTGAGCTAGCTTGGTGAAATAAACCTCCCTAGGCAATGATAATTTATAAAAATGCATAGCAGTCTGACTATAAAGATTGCATTTTTGTGTTGTGTGCTTAACGAGTGCGTAGATAGGGTATTTGTCTTGTCGACTTTGCTTTAAAATGGCGGACGGGTTGTCCTTTGCTCGGATCACTCGAGGCAATGGTGGCTTTGTTTTTCTGACTGGATCTACGGGAAATACTGTAGTTCGGAACGGCTGTCTCGCGTCGCCATCATCCCCATATACAGCTCGAGGTATCGTCTTAACATCCGTGAGTCGCTAGCGGGGTAAATATAGTAGCACTTTGTAAACGAGCAAGACAAATAGCAGGCGGGGGGAACATAGCCGTTGTGTTTTTAAAAACTTGTTGGAATTCAAAGATGGCGACCAGACAACCGTTCACGAAGACAAGTGGTTAAAGATAGTGGGCGTGGTTTACCGCTGACTTCAGCCAATCAGAGGAGCCGCTGTCAGCTCAGGGCGAGCTGCTATATGAGAGAGGGAGACTTCGACAGATGGCAAATCAAACCCCCCTGTGGCCACTATTGAGCAGATGCATAAATTCATATTACTGGCCTTTAGTCAGACCAACACTGGATGCTTTGTGTTGACGAGTTCTAACACAAAACCATAGTGCTATTTGCTTAAAGATGCCAGCTGTTTATGCTACACTCGATTAAAAAGTGAAAGTAGGTTACATGAACTTGAACTTGATCTATAGCGCTGTAGGAAGAGTCTTATACAGGACAGGGTGTAATGTAATTGTAAAAGTTAAACAATGTGTTTCTTCACATCTGCATTCCATCAGAAACCTGACAGATACAATGTTAATCTTTTCTTTCCAGTGAATGTACAATCTTTTTCTTGTTTGTTATGACAACTGTGACGTTTCCAGGAATTGTGTGTATTGTTCCGTGTTTAAGGAGTTCGGTTGTGACTATAAAAAGTTCTTCAACAACAGTGTTACGGGTAAGACAAAACCTGATTTCTCACACGATCAAAAGTGAGTAAATTCTAACTTTTTCGACATTAGTAGACCTTTTTCACTGTCTTGGAAATTATGTAGAATATGAATTCAAACGTTGCTAAACACTTGCATGCTTAACAGTCGTAAAAATCTATATACATTCGGTGTATATTTCTATTTCATGTGTAATTCGCCCCGTTGTTCATGTTCTGCTGTAGTTAGTTGTTAGTCTCGCCGGAGTCCAGTCAAATGTGCTGTAGTGAGAGGAACTGAAGGCAGAAATACTCGCTGTTGTTCCGCGTGGGCAGGGCCACTCTCTCTCCCTCTTTCTCTCTCTCTCTCTCTCTCCCCCCCTCTCTCTCTTTCTCTCTCTCTCTCCCTCTCTCGACCAGAAACACTCTGCCCTCCCCGGTCTCTTTGTAATTGACTTAACTACGTCAGATATAATTATCACTGGCATATGTCCATCTCATTTTTTTCTAATATTGTACCGTTTTTATTGCATATATTCTACATGTTTCTGTATTTTAATATATCTTGATCACATTTGATACTTGTATTTCTTATTGCTGCGTGGCAAATACACTGTTTATGTATTTGTGTATATTTAGAAATAACCACATGGTGGCGACATACAACTTAGAAAGTCTTGTGCTCAGTTGCACAAAACCCCTTAAGTTAACTCTTAGTGATAATACACTTATTTACTTAAGTAGTTTCTTGCAGCTGGATATTTATCTACAAGAGTAGAACGTAAAGTCTTTCAGAATCTATTTCCTTCATTATATATTTATTTCCTGTTTTTTCCACATTGCGTTATATTAAAAATTATTATATTCATTAAAATTAATTTAACACATTTTTTTGACGAAAATATGGACAAATTGCCAACATTATCGGTAATATGTATTTAATATGTAATATTACACATTAAAGAAAAATGCAGCTAAATACAGCAAAAATTATAATGAGGAAATAGACTCACAAAGCCACTAAGGTACTTCAAAAATCATTTTGTTAATTTTTTTTTCTCAACCTAGTGGTTCTGCTTCTGTATAGGCCTACATAAAACATACCTAAAACATAAAAAGGTCCAGTTAATGTACTTAGATTTTAAAACCTGTAGTATTGTTGGAAAATATTTATAGCTTACTGTTTAAAATTAGTATGCACATTGGTCACACTTTAAATTAGGTGTATTTAACTACTATGTACTTGCAGCAACAACAAAAAAGTATATTTTATTACTTGTGTATTTTTTTTTGGTGCATTGAACTTATTGTGTATTGCAAGGCATTAAGGTGGGGAAACTGGTAAGGTTAGGTTGGGGTGGGTTTATGGGTAGGGTCTGTTGATGCAGTTAAAAAATAATTACATGCAGTTTTATTTTTTAATGTAAGTAAAATGTAAAAACAAGTATGTACACAATAAGTGCATTGTATCAAATTTGTATTTTAAGTGTTAAAATTAAATTGAAAGACACTTAAGCTAAAGCGGGTCCTAACACATTTTATATCCATCAGCCCCAATGACATTTGTGGATATGGTAAAGTCTTTGTAATATTTTTTTTCATGTTTTGAAATTTTATAATATAAGTGTTACTTATAATATTGTAAAGGTTTTTGTTTGTAAGTGTTTACAAACATCTCATTGTATTATAGGACCTTTCATCTGTTCATTTAAAGACAGATGGATCACAGCAGTGTCTTAACAAGGAAGGAAGAAATTATACTAATGCCAGAGTCCCTGTGTGCTTTACAGCTGACGTGTGACAATGCTTTTCTGATAAACAAGAAAATCCAGTTTATCATTTGAACACTTTTACTGTGTCCTCCCTAGTTATTCTTGACATACTTGTTAAAAGTATGGTATTAGTTGTGCTACAACTGAACTTTTGGAGGATTACAAGGGTTATCACTATAAAAAATACTTAATTGCTAATAAAAGAAATTGTAAAAACTATGTTTAACTGTAAGTGCATTCTCAAATTTTAATTTTGTCTTTCCCCCTCTTATTTCTGCTCTTGTATAATTCTTTTTATTTAAATTATATAACAATCTGAATGCACATTATTGGTCACATCCATTATATTATTTTACATGTCCTTTGTACCTGTGATGTTTACTTTGGGAAATGTACAGTGTATATAAAAAGCAGGTGGGTTTATGACGGTGACATGACACATGTAATATAACATTCTCTCATCATTTCATATTATGAACTACATTATACAGCGCTCACATAACCATTCATCCAGTTTGAGTTTCTCGTATAATTAAATAAGTGACAGACTTATTCAATTATTCTAGAAGATTGGTTACATGAACGCTGTATAATTCAGTCTGCAGTCAGATGTTAAACTATAACAGTTGTACCAGCGGCCCCTTTCTAGTAACAGAAAGTCCAGTAAATATTGACCGCCCACCAGACATCATATATTAAACATTTTATTTACCAGGATGGATTCTTTGTAGTCAGTTGGAGTATAATATTTATTGTCTTGCTATTCCAACAGTTTTGGGGCTCTAGTTGTAATCTAAGTCCCACCTTATTTTACAATAACATCATTTTCTAAGTGATGAAACATTATGAATTTGAGAACCAACTGTTGTTTGAAGTAGTGTGTTTATTAATGAAGACATTACTTTTTTACTTTCTGCTGTTGTGAACAGAATGGACACAGCTTGTTCTGTGGTCATGATTGACATCAGGCGTGAGCCGGAAAACTGATAAGACATCCATATCTGATTCAGTATAATATATAAAACATCTAGACGTTTCTCTCCGTTCTTTGAGTGCATACGTGCAGAGTTGACAGCAGCTGTTCTGTGATGTCTTTGGTTGTCATGTGACCGGTTTTGTTCCCAATGTCTTCAGAATTTGTTGTTTCAAAGTTATTTCAGATCCACACGCGCCTTGGTAAATGTACATTACTAGGAACTTTTCAGAGATTCAACATTGTCCTTGTGCTGTTCCAGTGAGCTCTCTTGAAGTGCCATGATCTCATTATATCAGTATTGACTGGGTGTTTTCATGTCATATCCAGATTTTCCCCAGTGGCATAAGCACATGAATAACCCCTGTTTTCTCTCCTTCTGTCAGTAAGCAGCTATGGCCGTGGGCCCGGTGGACCCCAGAGAGGTGCTAAAAGGAGTTGAAGCTCTTCTGGGGAAGGATGGAGAGCTACGAAGCCTTGAGGGAGTTGCTAAAGTCTTCAGGTGAGAGGCTGTACCATGTTTATTTTCTGGATACCTTCTAAAAAGCCATTAATTCCATTAACCGATATTATTTCTAACATGTTTTCCTCTTTTCAAAAACAGTCTCATGAAGGCCTCGCATAAAATGGTCAGCAGATGCATGTATCTGAACATCTTACTGCAGACAAAGTCACATGATGTGCTTAATCGGTAAGAACAATATCCATCTAAAGAAACATTTGAAACCTTTTTGTTCTGGAGGTTCATGCTTAACTCTATCTCTTCTGCTTAGGTTTATTCGAGTTGGAGGATACAAGTTGTTGAACTCTTGGCTCACCTACTCCAAGACCACCACTAACACCCCGCTGCTGCAGCTCATACTGCTCACCCTGCAGAAACTCCCCCTGACTGTGGACCACCTCAAACAGGTACTTCACCACACCACAGCCCATAAAACTCACACGCATGCCCCTCAGTCTTCTAACACTTGTTCTCTGTCTGTCGTCTTCTCTCCTGCTAGAACAACACAGCCAAGTTGGTGAAACATCTGAGCAAGAGCGGTGAGACAGAAGGTAAGAGCACATGTTCCATGAATCAATGCCAGACAGTCTGCTTACTGTCTTCTAGAGCTCAGGTTTGAACTCTTCCTCTCTTTCTCTCAGAGCTGAGGAAGCTGGCGTCAGTGCTGGTGGAAGGCTGGATGGCTATTATCCGCTCTCAGAGCGTCTCCAGTGGAGCGTCACCCAATGGTAGGGTTTCCAGTTTACATTGTCTTCCTTTTTTTTTGTTATAGTAGACTTTTGACTTGAATTATTAAAAAGTGGGGTTCCCATTATTGGCAAATAACCCAACTGTTTTCCATCAGACAAGAAACGGAAAAAGGAGGATGGAAAAGTGCGTCCAGAGGTAAAGCCCCGAGAAAAAGGAGCAGAAGAGGAGAAGAAGAAAGACAAACCAAAAGCTTATGCTCCAAGTCATGCAAAGATCCGCTCTACAGGTTAGTCACCAGTGTTATTTTAGTATTATTTATATAATATAGTATTTGGTTATATTTATAATTAGGATTTGTTAATGTTTTCATTATAATATTTTAGTTAATTTTAATTTTAGTTTTAGTAATTTTAAATTTTTATTATAAATATATATTCATGATTTTAATTAGGTTATATTATAATATAGGTTTGTGACTTTTGCTCTTTTATTTTTTTTTAATATTCCTATCCAACTTAGTTTTTTCTAGTACTTTAAATGTATTTATTTTATTTAGTTGCCAAGAATTCAACATTTATACTTTTTACATTAAGTTTGTTTAGAGGGATTTTTAATATAAAATGCTATATGCATGTTTTATTTTATTAACTGAAACTGTTAATGTATAATATATATATATATATATATATATATATATATATATATATATAATTTATGATTTATAATATTTTTTTTTTCCATAACGTCTCTGTGATCTGTTTATATTTACTCTGAATATTGTGTCTTCAGGTTTGGAGGTGGAGAGTCCAGCTCCAGTTCCTGTAAAGAAAACTCCCCCGGCACCCCAACTTGGAGACAAATACAACATCAAGCCCGCTGTTCTCAAAAGACCAAGGTAAGTGGTCACTCCATATCTTTCTTACAAATAATGAACAGGCCTATGTAAACCAGGAATCCAGTATTGGCCCCTTCTCATTTGATTCATGATTTGAATGAATTTGAATGCAGTTTTACTTTGGAGGGTTTGAAAATAAATCATTAAACTGACTATGTTCATTCAGCACATCGCCAACTGATGCACCACCAGTGGAGAAGAAATACAAGCCTCTTAACACCACCCCCAACTCTGCCAAAGAAATCAAAGTCAAACTGATACCCGCACAACGTGAGTATGCCCACAGTATGAGCAATATGATTATGATAATCTAGAAAAAAGGAGAGTAGAGTTTCCTCTCCGACTGGTGCTTAATATCCATTTCTCTTCCCTTTAGCGATGGAAGCCACTGGATTTTTGGATGCCCTCAACTCCGCTCCAGTGCCTGGCATCAAGATCAAGAAAAAGAAACCAAAAGCAGTTTCCCCTACCACTAACAAGGTGTGCCACATCAGACAACCCTCATTTGTGTTTATGCTTCATGGATTTTAATCTTCCTCAGACCTCCACTAACTGTGTTTTGCTCCTCTCATCTCTCTTGTGCTCCACAGCCCTGTCCGTTTGACAGCAGGCCGCCGTCATACTCGGGCACACAGGCCAAACCGTCTTCCCCCGAGACGCCCTCATCTCAGACACCTCCTCATGAGAACCAAGACCTGGAGCAGCCCGGCACACCCGTGCCCACCGAAGACCCTGATGCAATGGAAACCGGTGAGTCCAGCTGCATAAAAATATGCCACAGCCTCTCTGAGAGCCGTATGAAAGAATCTGCTCATTTTTAAATGCCTCATTTCATGTTTTAAGGTGATAAACCCAATGCTCTGTCTGAACCACGCGGTGAGGAGGAGAGTCTGACTAAGAAAGGAAAGAAAAAGAAAAGCGTTCGGTGGGCGGAAGAGGATCATCTCAAAGAGTACTTCTACTTTGACCTGGATGAGACTGAGAGAGGTAAAGCAACACTTTCTTCACTTACACTGCAGTTTAAAAGTTTGACTGCAGTTTGTAAGTCTCTTCAATAAAAAAATATTATTACAATATAAAAGTATTAATATCTGAAAATACTTGTGGGATTTGTTCAATAATAATCATCACTCTCTTTCACTCTATCTCAGTGAACGTTAATAAAATTAAGGACTTCGGCGAAGCGGCCAAACGAGAGCTGATGATGGACAGGCAGACATTTGAAATGGCTCGTCGTCTTTCTCACGACACAATGGAGGAGAGGGTGCCCTGGACTCCTCCGCGACCTTTGACCCTCGTAGGCAGCCTGGTCATTCCTGGTTCCAGCAGCAGAGAGAAAATGATCCAGAGAGACCGAGAGATGGGTATTCTGCAGGAGATCTTCCTCAGCAAAGAGAGGTAAGACAACGCTTTGATGCCTTTTCTCTTGTAGTGTGTCACATTTAGTGATTGTTCACAGCATGAAACAACATTTTATGCCCACAATATGGTGTATAAAGGCCCACAAGTAGGTTGGGAATCCATTTGGATTTGACTGGATTATGAAACATGGAACATAATATTATTTACTAAGAATAATATGCATAAATAGTTGTATTAGTATTATTTATATGCTATTATAGTTTTTTATTAAAAATACCAACTAGCTTTTTTTTTGTATTTTCAGTTTTTGTGTTAATTTTAGTTTAAGTTTTAGCAATTGTGTGTTTTTTTTATTTTGTTTTTTGCTCTTTAGGTTTATTTATTTATTTATTTTTCAGATTTAGTATTTATTTATTTCAAATTAGGATTTTCTTTTATTTTTTAAATATTAAAAATATATATATTTTTTTAGTTGTAACAAAAATAGATGTTTAAAACCCTTGCATTGGTGAATAAAGTAAACAGGGTTAAAAATGTCTTTAGGAGCTTAAAATGGACATATATGGTTTGTTCCCCTCTCTGCAGTGTTCCAGACACTCCTCATGAGCCAGACCCTGAGCCGTATGAGCCCATGCCTCCTCGTCTCATCCCACTAGATGAGGTAAGACAGCCAATTACCTTTTCATATGCTTTCCCTTTCCAATTTTTTTTCGTTGATTTTGAAGTATCAGATGTGGCATGTTGATGACCTCTTTCCTCTGTGGTATTGTAGGACAGCAGTATGGAGGAGAATTACATGGAGCCCGCTGACGCTGCTGCCTCCGGCGGCTCTTCAGGCTCTAATGAAGGCTCCAAGCTGCCTCCTGTGCTAGCTAACCTCATGGGAAGTCTGGGCAACAGCGGCCGCAGCCCTCAGGCGCAAGGCAATGCCCCACCAGCCAGTAACAACCCTGCTGTTAATGTGCAGGAGCTGCTCTCATCCATCATGGTGAGATTTAATGGATATGTAGATGTTATTTACCACGAGAATGTGCAAAGGCTTTTATTTTAAGCATCTCCTCTGGTTTTCAGGGTGCTCAGGGATCTAACCAGTCTCCAGAGGACCTGATCAAACAGCCTGATTTCTCAGATAAGATCAAGCAGCTTTTGGGCTCCCTGCAACAAAACCAAAACCAGAATCAGAACCAACCTCCCAATGCTCCGCCAAGTACGTGTTTACCCTCTTTCAACTGTTTCAGCGCTATTTAGTGTTGTTTATACACTATTGCAATATTTATTCATATTTTAAATGAATTTTAGTTTTTACGTTTAATATTTTAGCAGTTTTTTTTGCTATGTTTTATGAATATTTTTTTATTTAGGTTTATTTCAGTTTTAGTTGAATAATTTTAGTATTTAGAACTTATTTTATTATTCTTACTTTTTATTCAATTTTTTTTCTTTATATTTTAGTTAATTTCTCAATGAACTAAAACATTAGGGTTTTAATGTTAGTATTTTTTTTTTTTGTTCCTTTTGTGATTTTGATTTTTTTTTT
>SCHK01337015.1:313-10724 GCA_004124795.1 Poropuntius huangchuchieni
GACAGTAATAGACATTTCAAACAATTTTACAGTAAAATGCTGGTTTTGGAAGTGAAAAAGAATGTAAAAATGTATAGGAAAAAACATAAAATGATGATGTTCCCAGAATTCCCTGCATTGCATTTCAAATTTGATGTTTTTTCTTTAAAATAACTATGTTTCATCCTATGTTTTCCAACACGATAAACCATTAACTTTTGGCAAACTCACTGGACATTTCAATTCTGAACCACCGCAGTACATGCCTGAACCAACTTAAAAATGCAGAAATACATTCCTGTACCAACATAATAAAAACGTTGCCACAGTCAAGTAGTGAATGCATGTTTTAGCACCACTCACTGGACATTTCATTGTGAAACATATGTAATATGGTTGTTGCAGAAACTTTGCAGTTTACATCTTGCAATCCTGTAAAACGGTAATTGCTACTTTTCTCACAATTCTGACTTTTTTTTTGCAATTGCAAGTTTATATTTCTTAATTTGGACTTTTCTTCACAGAACTGCATCATGTGGCACCTCACCCAGTGTAGACAGTATGACTGATACCACTCGTGTCTACCTGGATAGCACAGAAGAGAATGAGAGACTTGTTTGGACACTAGCGCTTGAGTGTGTGACTTTGGGAGTGGTGGCTGTTTTGGTAAATGTGTAAATATTGGATGGTCTGAAGCAAGGTTCTAAAAGGTTATGACTGTGACAATGTGACGCAGGCCTGTACAGATCCACTTGACTGTGGCCATGTCAACAGAACCACAGCTGTTTGTTGACATGTGTAGTAGAACATTTGCTCATCTCTGAGACGTCATGAGCATGTCACATATTTTATACTCACTCAACTAGCTAACACCAGTGTAAACTTTGCTTTGGTGTGATGCGTGCAGGCTTTGTATTTCCATACCTAAACCTTTTTTAAAAAAAGGTCTGCAAATGTTGCTACGTCATCATTTATGGAAAGAAAAAAAACTTTATAGTGCACTTTTAAAACACTTTTTTTGTCGTTCTGCACCTAAATTTGGATTCTGGAAGAGAAGAAACCTTAATACTGAGCTGTTATTATTAAGGAATAAAGAAATATAATCTATTTCACACTTTTAAGAGCCAGTTGGTAACTAGCAAACATATGATGAATTATGAAGTATTGCAATGTGTGTGTGTATATATATATAAAATGACAAAAACTACTTAACAGCTCACATTTCAAACTTGAATTGCCCTCTAGAATCTATCATTCATTCAACACTCAATTGTCAATTACTTTTATCAGAATAAGAATTATTAGAATAAGTTTCCATTATAGTAATTACACGTAATTTGGCATTTTATGATTTATCATTCATGTACCATTCATGTATTTTCACTTGAGACATAATTTTCATGAATCTGTCATGATGACATTGAACATCACAACGCTTTCATGGAAATAAGAAAGAAAAAGTAGCCATTATAAGGCATTGCCTGTAGAAATGAATATATCTCCGTCATAAATGAGCCAACTTCTTTGCCAGGCCAAAAATGCAATGATATGCCTCAGCACACTGTAATATACTTACACTAAATGATTCATGCAGTGCTTGTTTTATGGAAATATATAGACTATTAAACCTCCATTCGCACATTCCCGACCTGCTTCTTACTTTATTGACCTAAAAGTCAACACTGAAGATTTAATGCTGTTGGCAACCACTGGATTGTGACTTTCTTTGGGCCAACATTCCTATAGACGTCTGCTGGAAAACCGAGAGGCCTGAAGTTAAAACAAGATTCAGGCATATACAGAGTATTGCTGCTCTTCTGCAACATTTGGCAAGTAAACTGTCTTTTAAAAAGCTTACTAAATGGGAGTTTCACTAAAAAGATGAGCCTATGCAAGTTCTCATCCAGTTCTAACGCAGGCTAAACGAGCATCATTCTTTACCTGTAGGTTATCAATGCACATTCCACAAAGACCTCTAGTGGACAAATCAAGAAGTGCAAGACACAAATAGACTTGTTCTTAGGTCTGAGCTGATGATACAACACATTTTGGCCCGGTTTCACAAACGGGTCTTAGCTAAATCCAGGACTAGGCCTTAATTTCATTAAGCTATTTAAGGCAAATTTTACAAAAACACCTTAGAAGAACACATTATAGGTATGCATCTTTACACAGAACAATGACACTGACATATTTTAAGATATGTCAGAGCAAGATATTTTCAGTTGAATTAACTCAAACATGCATTTTAGTCTGGGAATGGCTTAAGCCTTGTCTGTGAAACCAGGGGTTTACCAAATCAACCTTTGTGAGGAGTACTTAAGACAATGCAGTTGGTTTGTGACAATGATAAAACCAAAAGGTTTGAATGCTTACTTGGAATAATGAACTTCAGTTATCTTTTTTTTTCTTTTTTTTTTTACCAAATTTACCAAAAATGAGTTTTATGTGTTTTGTGCTTAAATCAGTCATTGTAAATAAAATAAAAAAATAAACAATGAAGCAAGTAAGTTTCCACTATATAAATGTTGTATATAGTGGAATAAGTTGTATAAAGAAAATGTGTTTGATTACATCGAAATTGCATGTTTAATTCAATGGCAATTTCTTTAATGCATATACAGTAACTATATATATATATATATATATATATATATAAATGTGTGTGTGTGTGTGTGTGTGTGTGTGTAAACAAAAAATATTCATATTATCATTTCTTCCTGTCAATGTCATTATTTAGCCGATTATTACTAAGCCATACTGACAACATGAAGTTCCAAAAAAAAATATTCTTTTTAAGGGTCAAATCAATTTCACAACTGTTACAGTAGGTCCGATCTGGAGCCAGATGTGAACTTTATCTTTCCAAACATCATTGTAATGATAAGCTTTTATGGTATAATAGAGTACAGTATAGTCTCTACTGTTTGCTGATACTTTTATATATGCGTTTATGTCCAACCATTTATTAAGCAGAAACCAGAGCTTGTAATTCATGGACATACAGGCCCCATGATGCCGTAGGAGCAAGTGCAGGGTTGCAGCTGACCTCTTGGCAGAAATGACAAATGGATGCAAATGGAGAGTAATCTTAGAATCAGTTAAACTGCTTTCATGCAAAGCAATGCAAATATGCCACGTGTGGTATCAGGCCAAAGCAGAATGTTCACTTTTGGTTGCCATCATGCCCCGTCTTTGAACCCTTGCCCAGCATACACACTCCTCACTCCTCCTCTCTCCTTCTCTCATACACACTCCTGAGAGCCGAGCACAGTAGATTAGTGACTTCACAATGACGAAAGGTTTACAATTCCTCATGTCCAACATCCAGATGTTTCTATTTCTCATCGTAACACGTCCCTGATTAACCACTCATAGGAGGAGACTTCATTTGCCTGATATATCACTATTCCCAAGGGTTGCATTCATTTGGTGCGCAAGACCACCTGAATTTGACTTACCTCTGTAACTAGCCAAAGATGAATTCGATCCATATGTGAGCGCAGCTGTTGAATCTTTAGCCCTTTTCTGGGTACTCCCTCAAATGAATGAAAAGGTACAATCTGGCTCTACTTTTTTTGTTCCAAATAAACGACGTGGTGTAAAGCATTCAAACCATGACAAAAGTCAACTGCTGGTTGAAGATGCCAAAGCTAAGCCGAGACGAAGGGCATGAGAAACACATTGCTACACACCATTTATCCTTGTCTTTCCATGGTCGAAAAAATCGAATCGGGACAAGAACCCAAAAAAGTGGAGAATAGTTTTGAGAATCATAAGGCTCAGATATGTGTATGCTTGTTATGAGAATATCCAAAGAGTGCTCTCAAAGGTAAAAATATATATTTTTATTTTTTCTCAAATTGTTGAATGTGCCCCCAAGGAGCCATTTTAATGATAATAATAATTCTGATAACTTTCCCAGAACAGCTGGATTGAAATCCTTGCCACAATCTAAACACTGCGTGAGTCACTCTTGCAGAAAATTGGATTTTCTTCATTTTTTGCCGGGGTGAATTTTGTCTTCCTACATTTGCACAGAATTAATATCTTAGTAACAGTCAAGATGCACTTAAGAAATATGGTCGCATTCAGTATGAAAGTGGTCAAAAAAAAAAAAAAAAACACCCCATTTTATAAAAGGGCTCCCTGGTGAAAAAAGGTTTTGAAATGCTCTGAAATGCAACTCTTGGATTCTGAAAGCATTCTGAATGCATTATTTTTACTAAAAATGTATTGATAGCTTGCTTTTACACCTGCATCATCATGCAAACTCCGGATAACATGTAAAGTTTCAGAACTACAGGTCCTTCATATGAGCAAAGTACTAATGTAGCAAGTACATTAGCAAGTGCTAATATAATCTAAAAGTCATTTCCTCTTGCTTTGGCAGGTCTAGTGCACACATGCAGCGAGGCATTGATTGACTGGTGTGATGTGTGACTGGACTGGCACCCCTGATATCATTCTCCATCCTGTTTGTCGTAATGCTTTCTTCACCTTGGTGATAACGTAAAATTCAATTGAACTAAATTATGTAATGAATTCTAATGTTCTGTAGTTGCTCAGTTACTAACAGGCTGGCACAATCACAGTTTGGCATCATACTGGTGTTTATTGGCCAAAGCTTTTAAAGACAAGATTGCAATAAGTTGCTGAGAGAATATAAGAATTAACCGTCCTGGAGTAGCAGACTCAAAATCTGATATATTTTATCTGCTGTGTGTGTGTGTGTGTGTGTGTGTGTGTGTTTGTAAAGCTATCAATGTAATTGACAAATTAAGCAGGTCACTAGAAGTTAAGAAGAACTATAGATATATATTAGTTTCAGCTTAAGTTACTCCAGTAAATAAAACTAGAGACCTACCATAAAAATGTCTACAAATCAAACCCCTGAGCAGTAAAGGCTTTAAAAACATCATTTTAAAAAGCTTGTTAAAGAAGCTTGCCGTTGAATTTAATGGAATCTAGAAAGGTAGCCTAATACTACAAACTAACAGTTTCTTAAGTCTCAGAGATATTCTTTCTCTGCTTTTATCCACATTTGAATGCATTAGATGAAAAGAGGTTGACCTTTCCTGCACTCTTCAACCCCTATTGTATTTTTCACCATTATAAGTGAAACCGCTAAATTGCTGGGAGAATAGAAGAGTTCATTCCCTAACGGTCACGAAGTCCCTAACAGGGTTTCACTTGTGTATTTTTACTTGAGATAAAAATATCTAAAGAAATGTTCTTTAGATGTAAAGAGCTCTTCTAAATGTTGAATCTATCAAAATTGCTCCATTTGATCCATAATGGTGCTTTTACTGTGCTCCTGTAGCTTTGCAAAGGGAAAATAGTAGATAAGACCTTCTGATTCATCTGATGGCGTTGCAGAGGATGTGGTGATCTGTAAGTAGGGGGTTGGAGGCACAAATCCATTCATGACTCACAATCCATTGATGGTGTTTTCACTTGGAAACACCTGCTGAATGTACACTACTCTCACAGATGGAAAAGCGTTCAGATGTTGCACTTTATGTTACTCAGCAAATTAAGAATGTTTGTTGAGGGCTGATAAAATAACTGGCAATGGGTTGCAAAAAAAAGGGTTGCACTTTATCTTAAGGTGTCCTTGTTACAGTGTAATTACACATTTAAGTACTAAGTAATATTAATTAACTACATGTTACTATAAGGTTAGGGTTAGGGTTAGGGTTAGGATTGGGGTTTGGTTTAGGGTTACTTGCATGCAATTATGCATAACTTATTGTTATTGTAATAGTAAGTACATGTAACAAGAATACCTTAATATAAAGTGTTGCCAAAAAAAGAAACAAACTGTTATTTGAAGGCTTCAACCCCAATGCTTTGTTACAAGAAAAATCAGCAAAAGTAGGATCCAGTGTAATAAATATGAAGGAGTACAGTTAATATGAAGTCTTATTGCATTGTGAGAAAACACAAAATGTCAATAAACTTAACAGAAAACCAGGTCTGCACAATAAAACAACATTTGGATATTTTATGACAAGGCTTGTCTATATAATAATAGCTGATTTTATCCAAAGAGTTGCAATGTGTTCCCAAGATAAATGTCAGGTTGTAATTTCATATAATAATTGATATTTTGTACAATTCCCCATCATTTGTTTTATGTTGCATACTTGAAGTTTTCTGTTTAAATAGTATTGAAAAGCATGAATAGGCTGTCCCCTGTGTGACAACTTACCCCATAGAGTTACAACATGCAGGACATAAAGCGTTGGCAATTGTTATAAAAACCTTAGATAATAATGATGAAAATCTTAAAAACTTTGTATCTAGCAAGAAATCAAGTTAAGTGCCTATACAGAAATTCACAAATAAACCTACTCTTGAGAAATATTAATTGGAATAAAAAGTGTGACAACTATCCCTAGACGCTCATTTATTGACCTTCCCTTTAGGAATTAAAGGGTGTTCAGAATAAAATACTGCTCTTTTCCTTTCTTCAAGGGTAAAAGCGAGCAGATGTCTCACTTAAACATGACTGTGCTGATTGGGCGATTACTCACGCACGGAATTATTCACTTCACATTACGCGTGCGCTTCCGCACGTGCGCCCTGCTCGAGCTCGAGTGCGCGAGTTGCGAGACGCGCAAAGTCAACACAGTGATGCTTTCCATACGCTGCATGATTTGTGTCAATAACTGCGTAGTTTATCTGTCAGCTAGAGACGATTCCGCCCGCTTCGCCAACAATAGCGGCATTATGGCAGAGGGTCCGTCAAAATGCCAAAGCGATAAAAATGCGGGTCATTTGAATAACTTCAAATGTTATTTGTCAAAGACATTTAAGAAAAACAAAGAACGCAATACATTTGACTAAAACGCGATCCGCTTTAGCAGACAGTTGAAATATAACACTACAAGGATTAATGAATGAAACAAAAAGATAAAGAAAAACTAACTGTCATTTGCCAAGGACAGTAATGAGATCAGTCAGAGTTCATTAAGACTGGGGTCATATGGATGCCACATTATTTAACAGACATGAATTTAAAATGACATGTTTTTAAAGTAGTAGCCTACGTTATGAGGATGTGCCAGACGCTGGTTTTAAAGAAGTTTGCTCATTTTTGAGGGAACCAGCTTGGCCAGAGCATCCAAATCACGCGGATTGTTGTAGCCCATGCATAGAAAGTGGTTGATGTAGCTGTGATAATGTTTAGATTTGTTGTCTGGTTGGGGCTCTTTCACTTTTAGATCGTTTTTTGTTGTTGTTGTTGTTGTTGTTGTTCGTTCAGTAGGGTAAAGTTGAACCGCAGCGCGCGTGAGCTTCGTTTGTGACGTTATGAAGGATCAAATATGCGACGCGCTCTTTGAAGTGGACGCATATATTTGTATATGACAACAGCGCGCGGATGTGAGCGTTTTCCCAATCGCCTTTCCCAAGTTAATAGGAACAGCAAACTTTACGCCATACGAGAAGCCCATTTAAATGCTACGGGTCAATGAATGAAAGTTTGTGTTAGAGCGCCTGCTGTGATGTGATTGGGCTGAGCGGCGAGCTCGTGATGCTCGGGCACATATAAAGGGCGACCTGCGCTCCTGTCATGCACGCGGCTGGAAGAAGAAATTGCTGAAGAGATCAGCCGGACAGACAGAGCCTTCATGATACTGCCCACATCACACGCATTTCCTCAACGAAGTCGCCAAGAAGACGCACCGCACAGCGCGCAAGACATAAAGGAAATCCTCTTTTATTGCCCTTCATAAAAGCCCCAGTGTCATTTAGTGAGAGATGCCGCCAAGGACCGGACTTTTGCTGCTCGCCGTGCTCATCGCCTCCGCGTATGAACTGGATCAGAACGAATCCTACTCGCCCAGGAGAGCACGCTTCTCCCACAACAGCCCCTGTAAGTAGGAAGCGTTCGGGAATGATGAGCCGGTTGTGTGCTGACACGCATGCATCGGCGTAGGGTAGATCATATGAGAGCTGTCATCTCCTCTTGGATGAGCTCTCATCCGATGCGTCTGTTGAGCTGCTCTGTGACAGATGTATCACTGAATATATCACGTTCGTCCTCTGACCTGCATATGAGGGACTCATCATAGCTCATGATGAGCTTCTTGTGATGCATTGAGCGCGCGATGAATGAATGTGAATGATGATTCCGCCGCCGCTTTCAGCCTCAGATGCATGCAGGAGTTTCTACGTTGGGGAGAAAATGCTAGAGTAAAAAGCTGTTCGTTGGTTACCTTAGCACATTCCGTGAAAATAGCATTAGATCTTTTAAAGACAATACTTTTAATGTAAAATGGTACAAATTAAAAAAAAAAATAAATAGGAGTAAAACTATCAATTGCCTTATAATTGAAAAGAACGTGTATAGTATTTAACAAGGCAATACACACTTTTTAAAAATACTGTTAAAATTGTGTTTCTTGTAAGTAAAAAGTATAAATTGCATTATTTCATTGTATTTTAACCTTTATTTGTCCATACAAGTCACTTTGCAAAATTATTATTTACAACAATAGCCTTTTTCTTATTAAATTTAACAAGGCAATACAATAAAATTATGCTTATTACACATATACTGGAAAACAAAAACGTGTAGAAACAATTTTCACTCAGAAATTGCTAGCAAATTTCACATTTGATGACAAAGAAACGGCAAGTAACAATAATTGGTCAGTCTGAAATAATGTTTTTCCACCCACTTCAGTAATCTTTGTTTTAATTAAGACTCGTAATTTTTTTTAAATATAGTGTATTATCTATAGGAACAAAATAAGAATCGTCGTATAATTTATTGAAATCCTTGTGCGAACCATCATATTTGCTTAGATTTTCCAGTCATTGAACATATTACTAGGAGTGCTGATATTTCATATAACAGCACTGGGGCATAACATCACTCCGATTGTCTGTTACGCTGAGTGGGCTTCAACATGCAAAGCTTTATGCTTTGGCTCATTTTGTAGCTATGGGGGATAGAACATAATTAGTCAAATTCTGTATGAAAAATGAATATTAACCTCTTGCTGTGCGCTGAATATCAATATGGCTTTGTAATCACAGTCATGCTGATATTCACTACTACAGCATTCTTGCTTGTGTGATAATTGGATCATTTTGTGGTTACTGGTGTTTTGCATTTGTGTGGGTGACACTGGATCTGTCTTAATGTTATTATTAGCTACAGTTGCCAATTTTTATGTTTTTTTCAGTCATCATGTGGTCTTGTATTATGTTATCATCACATTTTACAGTAACAGATTCCAATAGCTTGAATGGGTTGATATATTGACAATTATATTTTTTTAATAATATATCATTACTATAATTTTTTACTCTCTGATAGATAAGTTTTGCAACCACAGCTGCCAAATTACTGTAAATAAAATAGTGTTGTTGTTTTTTTTGGCATACTGTATTTTTAGTTCTGGCATCATATTGGACAAGCAGATTTCTCGATGTAGATCATTCAAAATCTGCACATTTCTAATATGAACAAAGAGTGAAATTCCAGAGGTGATACAGTTAAACCCTCTCATGTCCAGCAGAAATGTTTTTTTCACATTTCCACATACATTTAAATCACTACAGTAATTTCTAAATATCTATAAAGCATGGTACCATTCCTGATGTAGATCCAAGGAGTTGTGTGTATATGAAAGACTTTTACCAGTGAGGTCATAATATCACGCTTCATATTCCAGCTCTCATCGCATACACCTGAACCTGCTAACTTACAGCTAAGGTCTTCAGGTTCATTTGAAAAATGACAGGTTATACAGGTAGAGAACTGGAGAGTGGGCAGGTCGCTTACACTTACCTTTAATGGACTAGACACAATGGATGCTTTAAATGACATTGTGTGCACCTGAGAGGACCCAACACTATTAAAGATGATGAATTGTTCTGACCTGCTGCTCATTATATTGAAACTGAAGATCTGGTGTCAGTGTTACAAAAGGTCCTTCTTTTGTCTTGAATGAAGTCAGTAATTAATATGCTGCAGAGAAAAGCTCGTCCAAGTGTCAAATAGTGGATCTGTGTGTGGTGTGGGACATTCAGTTCAGTTCTGTCTCTGGTCGGGCCGTGAAAACCTTTGTCAAACTCCACTTGGTATTTGCACAACTTCCTGTTGTACTTAGTTGCCAGGGAGACATGTACTGACTCAGTGCTTTTGAGACAAAGAGACAGTGGTGCACTAATAATTCCAAAAGAGCAAAATGAACTGTATATACATGTACTTTACAAAACAAAAGGGTATTAATGGGTGTTAAAGGATATTTTTTTACATTGACACAATGGCAGCAAATTATTCATAACTTACTGATTCTCCTTAATTGTTCTTTTAAATTTTCTTTTTTAAAAAATCCTATAATTTCGTGTTTACTATTAATAACAAATGTTGTTTAAAGGGGTCCTAGAATAAGTTTTAAATTTTTCCTTT
>SCHK01337227.1:0-14868 GCA_004124795.1 Poropuntius huangchuchieni
AATTATTCTAATGGAACATACAAAAAATATTATTAATTATTCTTTTTATTACAATTTTGCAGTATTTTGCGCTATAAATCTTTATAGTGAACAACAAGAGAAAAAACAGATCACTGCGTCCCATTGACGTGCTGCTGTTTTCTGATTCTGTGGACTGAATGTGTCTCTGTGTGCACTGCGGTGCTTTTGATACAGAGCTGCAGTGTCTCGCTAAAGCCTGGATTTGGTCTTGTTATCCTTCCATAACTAGAAAACCCAGCAGCCGTAAAAGAGGTCTTTGCAGTGGACCTATTTTCTGTCAGTCACACTGAGGGGATTCCTCACAGTCTCCCGGTCTAGTTTCATATCAAAGCCTGCGTTGATCAGTCACCTTGAACTCTGACCCGCACTCTACCATAGTATTATCAGATGCTGCCCTTTCCTGCTAATCTCAAGCTAGCTTCTTTTGTGCTTGTTAAGGTTAGAGTGAGTGCAAATAGTGAGTGCAATCAAAGCACGAGAGATCAAGGTGCTATTTCTCCTGGCATTTCTGCTCTCCGACCTGCAGAAGATTGATATGGCTCTCAATAATTATGATCTGATCCTCCACTCCAAAAAAACACGCTCCCTATTCCAGAACGGAAGGCAATTGAGTTCTTTAGGGCCCTGCAAAACAAGCGGAAAATGGCACGAAATGTTTTTTCCCCCTTCAGAACAGGATATGGCTGATACGGAGTACCTTTTCATCTGTCTGTTGTTTTTATACTCATTTAAAGTGCCACTGATGATTAATAGTCCACCGAACCGCAAGCTTTGTCTTCTCAAGGAATGTTTTACTGGATCCAAGAGTTCAAACAATGGTGCTCCGCTACTGTTTGCAAAAGTGTTCCGACAAACTAGCTCCAAATAAAGCTATTCATGTTCATGAGGGTCACATAACTGTCATGCAGAGAGAAGTTTTTGTAAGCTTGAGAGGGTTTAACAAGTCTCTTTTTAGGCCTAAGAGCTTGACAGCCAAACCTCGTTGGAGTTTTAAGAGGCAGCCACACATCAAGCGTAATTCAAGTTCACGATAAGACACTCTGTGGATTCTTTATGACCCGGCGAAAGGAACGCCCAACTGTTAAAAGTTAAAAGTTAACTGTTAAACTGAACAAGAAGATCGACTGGTTTTAAAACAGCACTGAGCTAATGAAGGACAAAAAATGGCCTCTCAGAGTTGTTTTTGCTCTCTCTCTTTCAGTGCCTAAAAAGTTATAGGCCACAGCCCTTCCTCTCACTCAGTCATTTCATAAATTAGTAATTTTAGCTGCACTAAAGGTGCTCGGCTTGGTTAGCGCTGTGGTACATCAAGGCTACTGAGGAATATCCCACAACAAAAGGGTCTGTGTAAATGAGCCCCCTCTTCTCCTGGGTCCCTGCAGCACAAAGACGGCAGTGAGAACTGCGAAGACCTTGTTCTTCACGGATAGCGTGTATGAGCAGGACCCAAGAGAGCTGGAAGTAATGCTAAATTAATGCATTTAAGCTAGTTGGGTTGTCAGTGCCAATTGCACAGGCTTCAAAGGGGGCAGGAATGCTATGTTGCTTTTTCAAGAGACGGGCCGAAGGTATTTTGGGATTCACCTGTCTGCCATGGGTTTTAGGGATATTTTTGACCTGGACGAGAGGAAATGGTGTGTATTTGTGGAGGCTGTGCGTGCTTCCTCTAAAATATTGATACAACACACCGAGATATTTCAACAGCTCTTACCCTCAGAGCCCAGAACCAGTGCCCTCCAGCGTCTTTAGCGATGGATCCCAGGATGTAGCCCAGACCGCTGCGGACAGAGAGCAAAACATGTCATTATACGCAAGCAAACATATCATATTCCATGCATAAACATCTACTCTCCAGTTGGTTTGCTGGGCATAGCAGGGATAAGCCAGGGTTATTTTAGTTTTGAATTTGAATGTAGTTTTTGTTTGTTTTCAATTTATATTTACATTTTAGTAGTTTAGTAGTTAAAATGTAGAAATGTAAATTTATCAGCATAACTGCATTTATCTTATTTTAGTTAGCCCCAACTGGTTTTATCTGTGTCCTGCCAGCTGGTCAAGTGCCCAAAAACCCCTCTAAAACCAGCAAACTAGACTAGCCTGACCATCTTAGACTGGTTTTAGCAGTTTTCTAAAGCTGTTCTGCTGTGTCTGCCTCATTGACTTGGTTTGTCTTCTTTTCCCGATTGTCTTCCCCACCCAAAGCTGTGTCATACACCCTAAAACTTTCATGCTCTGGGTAGGCAGGCTGAACTCAGCATGCATACTAATGCCTCTGATAATGGCTTTACACTGAACATCACCTCTGGCTATGTAAGAGAGTCAACCACTTAGCATTACTCAGGGGCTTACAATGACAGATCAGCTCCGAGGGAAAGAGAAAGGGAGATGACTGGGGAGAGACTCCAGCTTCCCACACAGTGTCACTTGGGTTTTTGGATTTGGGGACTGTGGTGAAATACGAACATCAAACGTTTGGAAGACCTAATTCTGAGAATCCCTGTCTGAGGTTGTGGGATACGGTTTCAGAGTGCATGTGTCTCATGAACTTTCCTTTAAGTCCTTCTAAGGCGAGACTGCCTGACAGAGAGTGATATAAGGAACAGAGGAAGACGGCCACTCAAGGTGGGATCATTTCAACTCTGTCGGTATCTGAGGAATCTGTGAGTCATATCTCTTCAGACATAGACCAAACTCTCTCAGCTCTACATCCTGTTTACAGTCTGAAGTAGTTCATAATTGCCGTGTTATGATTTTGGTGCGGATGAAGCACATGTGAAATATTCATTCTGTATGCTATCTGTATGCAGATTATCTGGTTTGAGTCTATCACTGGATGTTATGTGACTAAGCCGCCTTTCATCAGACTTTGTATGAATTGTTTTCTTCTCTTGGTCATAGTCTGTTAAAAAAGTTGATTGGGTGTCTCACTGTTTTTCTTTCCATCAGCTCTGTCTGTCTCCTTTCAATGTTTGTACACCTGTTACTCACACTGAAGCAAAAGAAGGCGAAAAGAAAAGTTTTTGCTATTTTAAGGTTTTATAACAGTGCTGTCACTAGTGCACTAGTGAAGGTGTGAAGAAGCCATAGAAACAAGAAATCTTTGCAAGTCTTTTGTTTTAATGACAGCAGCATTCAAGCTGTATAAACTCAAGTTACAACCAGGTTAAAATGTTATTTTAAATTGCAACAATGTTTTACGATAATACTGTTTTATGTATTTTGATTAAATGGTGAACATACTTTGAAAAACATAAAACAAAATCTTAGTGACCCCACCTTTTAAATAGTATTTTAGATTCATTAAGGAATACTGTGTATGAACGGAACAGTAGTCTCTTGTATTTGGAGGTTGTTCGTTTTTTATTGCACATCAGGCAATGGAATAACTGCAGCGTTTTAATCTTTCTGTTTAAATTTGGAGTGTCCCTCCCAGCATTTAACCTCATACCCACTTCCTGTGTTCCCAGACACTCGCGCCAGGCTGTCGCTCAGCAGGTAAACCACATTGTTTATCTTGGACTGCCCTTGGCATATCCCACTGATGCACCAGTCTGACCTGGCCCATCAAACTACAGGACCTTATCAGTAAATACATATGGCTCTCAACATGAGTGTCCACTGGACCTCATTCAATGTCAAGAACACATTAATTAAACTTCAACTTAATTAACTGCCTAAACTTAATTGTTTATTCATCAAATATGGTCATTTGGTACCTTACCGATGTTCTTGATTGGATGAGAGGTTTTAGATATTCATTTCAGTAACTAAAATGTTTTCCATGCCCATAAGAGGACTCCAATTTCCTGCTAAACATTTCTCTCGTGGCTGAAGTCACTTCCTGGAAACAGTAACAACCTGACTGCAGATAAACAGTGCACTAGACAGGAAGTGAGGCGGCACACTGTAGTGCTCTAGTCTTTCACCTCTTATTGTTCATACTGTCGATCGTTTGAACCCAGTTAGCTTGCAAATACCTCAGCTCTCCAGGGCCGGCTATTTTTCCATCTCGTCTTTTCCTCTAACTGCGTTCAATCTCTCATCGATACTATTACTAGCCCTCAGAACAGATCTTATGGTGACAGCTGCTGTGTTAGATATTTCTTTCTCTCAGTTCGATGGGTGTTATTCGACTACATGTATAAAACTCTAGTTTGCGCACTAGCATTTCGTGTTGTTGTCTGTCTGTCTTCCACATCAGATTAACAATTAAACTGCAAGATGTTGTATGTGAACGTAATGCAGCTAAAAATGCTGCACATGCACAGTCATGAATTTTTTATCACCTTTCCTCTGTTTATTTTTCCAGTTTTCTCTCTAGTCTTTTTCCAGCTCAGTGAGCAAAGGAAAATGCCGTGTTAAGTGACTGTAATAGATCAGCTTAAAGTCTTTCACAGCAGCAGCAGATTTAGAATTTTAGTGTCTATTTAACCCGTGTGAGGCGGTGACCTGAGCTCAATTCTCCACAACTGACCTTTACTGAGTTGAGATGGTATCTGAGATTATCTGGCTGTCAGAAGCTGTTCCCTTCAGCTGCAGTTCACCTAACCTGACACGAAATGTCTTAATTTACATTACATTTCTCATCCATGGCTGGTTAGATGACTAAGTTGGATATCAGATTGTATTATATGACTTACAATGCTAAAGTGCTATTGTTAAATCAAATCTAATGAACATCTGCACACCTTCAATTAAATTGCTTAAGCAAAATTAAATCGCCTGGACTTGTGAGCTCTGGTGATATTAGATATTAGAAGTAAGCATGGAAACCCACATCATTGTGGGTTTTTCAGTGCAGCTAATCTGACCTTTATTTTTAATAGATTTTTTTGTGATCTCACAATTCTTTGTTTATTTATTGTTGCAAAATGGCTTGTAAATATGACTAGTGGGTCCATTTACCTATTTTATACTTGAAAATGAATAGATGTATGTGTATTGCTTGGCCTTGATAGTACCTGGTAATAGACTGAAAGTAAAATACAGTGGTATTGCTTATCATTAATGTCTATTGATTCTCACCTTCCTAGTGGGATGGCCAAGTAGAAGACGGAGAGCATCACGGTCCTTTTGTTGTTTGTGAACAGGTCTCCAATGATAGTTGGAGAGATGGATGAGTAGCTCGATTCTCCAATACCCACCAAGCATCTGGACAGCACTAACAACCAATAATACTGCAAAAGAAAAGGTCATATGATTAGAACAGCCAAAGGAATTTCCTTTATATAGTGTTCAATTGGCAATTGCCTCATAGCACATGATATTAACATCACACAGAAAATACAGCTCATTAATATCTATTGACATTGAGACTGTTTAAGTTTGTGTGGCTTTTTAGATGTTCAACATTTCTTATCAAAACTGAACATGTGTTAGTGGCAAAGGAGCAAGTGTCCTACATTTCTGAAACAGTGGGAACATGTGGCTGTTGTCCTCTGACCTCTATCGGTGAGAAAGGAAGCCAGACTAAGAAACCACCCTTCCCTGAAATGGCCTAGACTTTATATAGTCGATCATGTGAAGACGAATAACCGTGGGTGTGTAATGGACATCTATACTGCTGTGGAGAATTTGGGTCACCCTGGCAGTCGCCCAACTGAGGGGGCTAGTTATAGATTTCTCTTGTTGCTTGTACTCACAGTCCATTTCTTTTTATGTTTTTTTTTTTCCTTACTCTCCTTCATAACATCTCATTTTTATGATGTCACTGGTGGTCTCAGTCTGGCAGCAGTGGGGAGTCTAGCCACACCCAACGCTGATGGACTGAGACAAAGTGTGAGGAGCAAACACGGACACCCTCTAGAGACACCAGGTCATCCCATTATGATATAATGCACATATACAGCAAACACACACACACACATACAGATCTGTCATAGCAGACTTTCATGCGTGATATCTCCTGAGGGGGCTCACAAAGCCACCTGACCAGCCAGATGATGATGTGTCAGAACTAACAAGCTTCCTGTAAATGCTAAAGTGATAGTGTGCTATAGCTATATAGTCTTTTACCAAGGCTGCATTTATTTGTTCACAATCATATTGTGAAATATTATTACAATTTTAATGTTATTCTTATTTGTAATGCACATTAGATAAACATGTTTGCTAAACGAATGAATTTACGTTTTCAATTCATTCCTTGCTCTCAAAACAGAGGCAGCAATCCTCATGTCCTCCGGCCATTCGGTGGTCACTTCGCATTACAAGGATTCCCTCACTCCCTTTCCTGCTTTTCATCNCCCTTGCTCTCTAAACAGAGGCAGCAATCCTCATGTCCTCCGGCCGTTCGGTGGTCACTTTGCATTACAAGGATTCCCTCACTCCCTTTCCTGCTTTTCATCCTTTATTCTTTTTCACCTGACAGTCTTTGGTTTGACAGCAGCCCAACAACATACAGCCAAAAGAAAAACAACTTTACTTGTTGTTGAATGTTACATAATTCTCAGCAGGGGAATTTCTTTAGTGTACGTGACAGGAATCAGCAATGAGAGACTGCAGCAAGCTGGGTTATCCTCTGGCACTGGGAGGATTTCTCTATCCCTCCCTTTCCCTCTCGCTCACTCTCTCTTTCAGCTCCTTTCCAGTTTTTCATGACTCTGCTCAAAAATGACAAAAGCTATGTACTTGTTGTTTATTGACAGTGCTGTGCTGTGAGGGAATAAGAGAATTGAGGGAAAGTGGATGACTGACTGTTTGTTTTTTACACAACCTTTTATTCTTTCACCCCAAAACACGCACATGAAAAATTAATGCTTGGGCTGTCATTTGCTGAACATACACATGTCTATAGAATGGTTAGTTGAGGTGAGACACACACACACACATTAATGTGTCATCCAGTGTAAGATGATTGATAGCGAGATGGAAGGGAGGGACTTGAAGATGGTGGTCTGTATGTATATTATACTATACAATACATTTTAAAAATATGTGTATATGTGTATATATTATGGTAATTTATACTTATTAACTATTATAAATTATTCAAATAAAAAACAGCTATTTATTTTGTCAATGTACAATACTTATATCTGGAAAATATTATTAAGAATTAAAAATTACATTTGTATTTTCCCTGCTTTTTTATCTTAAATGTTTTGAATTTTGTCTCGACAGAATGGATGTAATTGTATTTTATTCAGGTATCATTTTTTTTCACACTCACACTTTAGTTTTTATTTGAGCTTGTGGTTGACATCCACAAAGTCGACGCATCTGCCTCGTTGTCTTTGTTCCAGACCACAACCAATTCCTGAGGCTGCAGTACTGTAGGACTGACTGTACGTCTGGCTTCCCTCATCCCTCAAAACCATATACATAAACATGAGCTTTCAAATACGTTCTGCATGAATATGTGCATATCTAACTAAAAACCACCACTGACATCCCCTGATGTTTTGTTTTCTTGTCATCTGACAAAAGCGACAAGATGATGTTAAAAATGGTCATGGGAATCAGACAAGTGCCAATCAGTTGCCACATATATGCCTTTTTATAAATCGTGATTTTAATGTTTAACATAAAAACTCTTGTTGCAACAGCACAGTGCAGTGAATTGACTGTCTCATCCTAAAACCCTGAGAAATCTCATTAAAAGAAGCCGAACGTCAAGTTACGAGGGATTTTAGATGACGAATAGATCAGCAAGAGGTTGTGAGGTCAGTTTAAGCCATACAGAGATTTAACTGATATTTTCTTCTCAAAGCAGAGTGCTGGACAGCCTATTATTTTCATCAGACTAAAAACGCTTTTACTTCATCCAGATTTCTTATCCCATAAGATGATTTCTTTGCGTAATAGCATTTTTCATCATGTCAGTGTATTCTTATGAAACACAGCGCTCTCCTTACGATTAATGTAAAGCAGACCTTGCAGCAATGTTGAGTTAACATTAATGTGATGGTTATGATGTTGATGAGAAGTCTGTGTGTAAATACGAGATGATCTGCAGATTTCTCTTGGTGGAGAACATTATATAACAGCCCACCCCCTGGGTCGGATGATTGACAGATAAAGGGATCTCTGCAATCTCCACGCTCATGTATGCATATGTGCATGTGTGTGCGGTCTTGGAGAATCATGTGACTTTGATGCAGAGTGGCTTGGCCTGTCAGTATCGACTCAGCATTGCAGATCGAGGGGATTAGCGCATTTATACCCCCCACTGCGTTTGGCCGTCATACTCCAACCCCACACACACACACATCTTATAGATATAAACGCAGTCTCCACATGCTCACTGACTAAATAAAAAACGTTAACGGGAAGCAAACTGCACACACAGACACACTAGATATCACTAAAATCAGTTATCGTAGCCACAAGGAACATTCCTTCGTTGTCATTTCGCAGTCTTCCTCTCATTAGCGTGGCCTTTTAATTAGCTGCCACTCTCTATCGCTGTAGCAATAACCTCCCTTGAGGCCGACCACACACGCACACATACAATTTGATTGAGAATGGTCTGTGAGGGATTCTAGATAATAAGCATAAGTTTAATCTCAATGGTTTTTTGCCTGCCTTACTCAGTTTGGCTTACTCAGTTGTCTCAATGTTAACAAGGCCTTGATTTTTGTGAATAAGGCAGAATCTGTTATTATCGGCATAGAAAGGGGTGTGTTTGACTTCTTGATATATATTCACAGTTTAGCTTGGTTCAACTTGATTGTTGTCAAGTCTTAACAACTAGTGGCAACAAATGCTGTTTTGATTTTTGTAATTTTAGCGGCTTTTGTGACTCTTAATGACTTGAGTGAGTGAGGCCTGGATAAAACAGAGAATAAGATATAGAGAGCAGACAAAGAGGATGACGAACAGCAGTAGAGCTGTAACGAGAGGTCTTCTGAGACAGGCCTAGTGTTATGCTAAGTGAGCATATCATTTAATCATTTCATCTTAGTAAAAGAGAAAGGAAAAAAAGCAAAGTGCGGAAGAAAGAGCAAGAGCGAGAGACATCTAAATAATAAAGTACACTGAGTTTTTTATATTATATGTGAAATGAGTCCTGCTACGCTGAATGACTCTAGTGTAGTTTCAAAGTGCTCTCAAATGAGCCAGAAACTGAATGAGCTCTAGAGATGCTCCTGCTGGGCTGGGTTGCTGTTCTGCTTCTAAAAATACCCAACTAGCACTGCAAAAACCAACCATTTTTAAGATTCTTCTTAAATGACAATCACATTGACATGATTCTGAGCAAGGTTTAAGCAGCTGCTTATAGAGGAGAAAGAGAGTATGACACTTACATCTTTGGTAATAAAGGAGCTTAGCAGCGTCACAAAGGACCAGAAGAAGATTCCACAGCTCAGAATGATCTTTCTGTTGAATCTGTCCCCCAGGTAACCAAAAATAGGTGCGGCTATCATGAAACTGCAGATGAAAACTGGAAAGAAAAACAGAGACACATTTAACTTTCATTTTCACATTTTTCTCATACTTGGTACAATTTCCATGCACTCAAGATCAAAATGACATGTCAGTTTTTAAAAAAATTACTCACTCGTGCGGATGAAAACTAAAAAGCGGATACCATGTCAACTTGTGAATACACATCCTTATTCTTTAAAATGAGGAGGAAGCTTTAAGATTCGCTTTAAGTTTCCCTAATTCACTTCCTTCCCACAATCCCCTTATGAATGACTGCACATTAACTAATAGCCAGAAAAAACCTACTCAACAAGACAGTTCTTATTACAAGCTTGCTTTAACCAAGCAGTTTTCCATTACTGTATGTTTGCTTAATGCTTTCACAATTCACATAATTGATTAGGATGCTAACTGTAAATTTGTGTGCTATGCCCAGATTCTATTCTTTTGAATTATATACTATATGCACCTGCATGCTTATAGGAGGTACTTTATTAACAAAATTGAAGATACCAAAGATACCAAAATTGGTATCTTCAGCAAATAAAGCACATTTGTATGTACAGTAGCTAATGTAAATAAGTCCTGGGAGGAAGTTACATTTGAAGTGCTTTCATAATGAGTTTGCATAGATTGCACAAAGTACTAATGCTTTTCTGAAAACTTCAGAGCAGTAGATTTTGAGGATTTTTGCCATCTGCACAAACACAGAAGTGGTTGTGTTTGTGTTATGCAGTGCGAGGATGTGTTTGCATCTGTAATACATTTGCATCCTCCTTTGTGCTGTGTTGAGTCTGGGCTGAAGTTTCAGCCATCTTCCACCCTTGATCAATGGCCATGTTTGGATATTTAATAACTCCCCATTTCTGCGGAAGGCTGAATTTGCTGAAGCCACCGGAAACATTGCCCTGTGTTATCCTTGGCTGCTAATTCAAGCCAAAGCCTGGCCCGACGTGAGTATATTCACTCTAGAAACAGGCACGGAGCCTACACCAAGCCTGCTGGGAAATCAGAACTCTCTCCACACACTTGAATCTCTACAAATTACAGCAGCACACGCTAAATGATCTGCTATTTCATCCCTGAGTTCTCTCGCTTAGTGATCGTAATTAGGCCGCCTTTGAAAATCGTTCCAAAAATAAAAAAGATTTCAGGACGCTCAATGTTGAGTAAATGCAAAACAAAAGCGAGTTAACTATGTTTGTGTGCTTTAAATGAGTCAAAGCTGGACTTAGGTCTGATTTGATAAAGAGGATGCTGTAGGATGAGATGATACTCTGTTGTGCAACAATGTCTCAAAACTGAAGACACAGGAGGATCAAAACATCACTTTGTTGTTTAATGGCAAGCAAAAAGTCTCATAATGAAACTCTTTTTGCATTTAATTTCTTTGTCACTAAGTGCAGCACAGTGCTTTTTATGTCAACTACTTGATTTGTAGTTACCACACATTGCGTATAAGAGATAAGAGAACATTTTCAAATGTTTTTTCTATACATACATTACCGTTCAAAAGTTTCAGGGCAGTAATATTTTTAAACATTGTAAAATTAAAAGAATATCTGAATATAATTACAGAAAACAGAAAAAAAAAACTCATTCAAATGAATGTCTATAATGTGCATTTATTCAGAGGATACATTTTCATAGATGATATACTGAATGAACAGAAATCCCACAGGCTATGATCCATCTAAGCACAGCTCAACTAAAGCAATCAACACCTCTCCTTCCTTCTGAGATTCTGATCTCCTCCCATTATCCCGGGCTGTCTGAGCCGTGTCCTCTGCTAATTCCTCTGTTAATGACCTCACTTCTTGTCTGTGTTCATCACATCATATAACACTGCACATCAATTACACCTGTGTGTCTGCGTGTGACTGTGTATCCAGAGACAGTGAACATATGGACCAGCACCAAACACACAACATGTGTGCGGTGAACACCTCCTGAAATATTCATGCCTCAGCTTTCCCTGATGAACTCTTTGCTCTGAATTAGCATGCTAGACAGATCAGGATGTTCTTTCTTAATAGGGTGAGTTTCACGTTAAGGACAGATTCCTGACAAAGGGACAAAGACTAGACATTTACATTTACATTTAGTCATCTAGCAGATGCCGATTCAGACAGACAAGCTTAAAGAGCTTTATTTCACTGTTGTTTAAACCAAAAAATCACACGCGTTGTAATTTCTATGTAATTCAATTACTTTACTAAATGAATTGAATTACTGTTAAATTCTTTGTTAAAATTTCCTCATTTGCATTTAAATGTTTGACAGGTTTTTGACACTAGGTTTCTTGAAGTTATTCCCCTGAAGCATGAACATACTTCCTCATAATGGTATTTCTGAGATGCCTTTGAGGCATGTCACACACCTCACCTGTCTGTCCAGGTGACTACTGTGGGAATTTTCGACTTAAAGCAAGTATGCTGCTTTATGTGACCTCCAATGGTGTTTTTCTGAGGGGATTTATTAAGAAAACATGAGCAACTGTGTAATGTGTTTCAAGCGGCTGATTCACCGCCTGTAAATGTCATTCTAGATTCGCTCTCGTTTAGAGCGCAATGTTTCTCTGTCACTCACCGCTACTTGCCTTCTATTTAAAATTCATGCTGTCTTGAAACTGTCAGAAAAGCTCCCAGATAGATGAGTGTACACACTCACACTCCTCTGTTACCCTCCTCATTTTTTCCTTGAGGGATGAAAGATGATATAAAGATGGATTACATCCCGTCACAGTTCTGACAGAGAATGACAAACACTGCACCTTTACCCCTTGCTTGCTTGCTTTCTTTAACCCGTCTGTCAGAGCGTGGTGACCCTTGGTCTTTGTCATGCAGGAGCCCACTAGTTCTTCAATTTTATATTCCACTGCTATAGTTAGCCTCACAACGGGTTTGCTGTTTTCCATGCTGTGTTTTTAGCAACAGGAACCAAAGAGACTAACTGCTCTGTCTTAATATATACAGTAGGTTATTTGTATATACCCTATAATACCCACAAATATTGAAAACCATCATGTAGTCCACGGAAAAGTCCTTTTCTGGAATATTTCTTTGGGTTTTACACAAACTTTGCATTATGTTTTCAGTGGAAGAAACGGTTTCAGTAATTGTGGTACAGTGATTCATTGTAGGGAGTCAAGCAGACTTATCATGTGAGACTCACGCTATACTAATAATAGACACACGGGAGATATAAGTGAATGTTGCCTATAGAATGGCATGAAGGCTGGTGAATGAATGCTTCTTGAATGAGAAATTAAGGATCGACTGGATTAAGGATTATCTGAAATGACTCTTACTGGTTTCCTATATGATTCCATAGGATCTACTGTACATTGTTTTTCTGATTAATAAACTAATGAGCAGGTTCTATTTCAAAAACATACAGCAAGAACAGTGTAGACCGATTCACAAACCAATGACTCATAAGAGACAATTATTTGAATGAACTGTTCAAAAACAACTTTTTGGAGTTGGATTAGATCAGTCTGACTGATCTTTCACTGAACAATCAAACAGAGAAGTTCACTTACTGAACTGCTACTGATACTTTCACACAACAAGGACATATTAAATTGATCAAAAGTGACAGTTAAGGCTTTTATATTGTTCAAAAATCTGTTCTTTTATTCATAAAAGATTCCAAATTCAACTTTACCATCACAAGAATAAATGACATTTTGAACTATATTAAAATAGAAACAGTTATTTTAAATAATATTTCACAATATTACTGTATTTCTGATCGACCAAATGCAGCCTTGTTGAGTTTTTATCAAAAACATCAAAAACTCTTACTGACTTCAAACTCTGTGTATTACGTTTTAGGAAACACTGCTGTGCACTGGAAAGAAGCATTTCTAAAAAAAAAAAATAAGTTTTTGGAATTCCTGTCTGAACTTCCTGTATCTTCAAGACACTCTCGGTGCATTCTACATCAAGTATCGATTCTTATTTAAGTCTATTTGTTTGCAACATGCCAAACCTCTGACCTAAACGCAAATTTTTTTCCCATAGTACCTGAGATGCCACACGCCTCAAACATCTCATTTTCGAATTTGCGGTTGATGCTTGACAACAGAACTCCGTAATGAAATAGTAGAGATGCCAGTTCGCATTCCGCTACCTGCGAATCGCTGTAAACAGAAGAAACCCAACCTGCTTCTGTTGATGCAAATTACATGCTGTAATTATCCGCTTTAAGAAAAACATCAGCCGTGGTAGAAACACTACGCTGGTGACGTGTTGTAATGTCAGCCTCTACAAAAGTTGCTTTAATAGACTCATTAGGCGATTTTACACTTCTAGACAACACATATTTGGGCTCTGTCAAAATGAATGAAGCATCCAGATTTCCTACTCGGCCTTCCCCACACAGCCATTGGCGATTTGAGCCAGTGTGGGCGAGTGCGATTTAACGGGCAGAAGTGGGTCATGTGTGGTGGGCTATAGCTGTGGATGACTAAACTAATGACATCACACTGCGTTTATTCGCTTGGATATCTTTCATTGGCAGTGTTCAAGAACGCCTCTACTTCGTGACTCAGCCTTCAATCGCAGTAGGAGTGAGTGATGTAATAAGTGTAGGAGTAGCCTCAGAAAATAATGAGACACCTAGAATCAAGATAAATCAATATCAATCAACGGTCACTTTCATTTAACAGATCAGATTAAATCTTATTCAATCAATTGTGCGTTTGAGTGTCTGTGTAGGCTGAATCGAAGGATACGAACGCTTGCTTTGATCAAAGACCAAAGCTTTATTAGAGACGTGTTACTATGACAACAGAAGATTATACCTGAGCAGTTTGTGACTCAGTCTACAAGAATTACCATTGCTTTACCCAGCATTGTCCCGCCGTCAAGGAGAAACACGCTCGGCCATGAAGCCTTCACCTGTGTGACAATAATGACTTCTGTTCTCCTCTAATCATTTCTTTTGGACGGTGTGTGAGTGGGTGTGAAAAATCGTGACTAGCTAGTCTAAGCAGAATCGGCCAAGAGGAGACGCACAGAAACACAGCACCTCAGGGTGGAATCAACACAACTTCCACTCCGCTGCTGAATGCACAGAAAGAGTTTTGACTTTCTGAAAGCAAAGCCGTCAGGGCCACTAGTTCATTTAGAAAGTGTTATAAAACCTTTCGCATGCAAATTGCTGGCATTGAGATGGAAAGTGTTATACAACAGGTTAATAAGGGGAAGGCTGAGCTCAGTGAAGACATCATAATTAGCCGGAAAGTGTCAGGGACACCCCGAATTAAAAAGGCTTAGTACAGGGAAAAAATGCATTTGCTTCATGAATGCATCATTACAGGAAGAGTGTATAATGTGAAACTGCATCTATAGAGACCAAGCACGAGGATCTTGATTATTTGCTGCAAAACCAAAGTAACTTGTAAAAGTTAGTTTGCAGGAGAGATTGCGATATGGACAGGACAGACATTTCTTATGAGCACTTTTGTGT
>SCHK01337241.1:0-18903 GCA_004124795.1 Poropuntius huangchuchieni
CCTGTTTCTGAGCTCTACAGGCAGTTCTTTTGACCTCAGGGGTCTGATATGCATTATCAGATGTCAGATCTTTTATTAAGATGCCTGTGCCTTTTCAAATCATACCCATTCAATTGAATTTGCCACAGGTTAACTTCACGCAAAGTGTAGTAACATCTACAAGCAATATGAATGCTCCTGAGCTAAATTTCAACTGTCCCAGATAAGGGTATGAATACTTATGCAATGGAATCATTTAAGTATTTTATTTTTAATAAATTTGCAAAGATATTAACAACCTGTTTTTTGCTTTACTATTATGGTGTATGGAGCGTGGATTGATGTGGAAAAAAGTAATGTAAAGCAGTTTAACATAGGGCAGCAACATAACAAAACATGAAAAAATTATATTATAAGACTGTTTAATATGCATTCAATAGATCAGTGCTCATTTTAAAAATGTACACATTAAGAAATTCTTAAGAAATTATTTTTCATACTGATCTGCATTGATAGATGGCAGTGCAGCATCTAACACTACTGAGGTGTCTAATTAAAGTATATGAAGAACAGCAACGAATGAATGAAATGAAAAAAAAAAAAGAATATCCTTTCTCATACTGAACTTGATACCTAAATTCACTACTTTTTAATGTTTTATTTTTAATTGACTGGAATTTCAATTAAATAGTGATATTAATATACTGTGTTAATTTCTTGTTTCTTGGAAGAGGAAGAACTGAGAAAAACAATGCAACTACCTTGAGAAGAAAATGGGGTCAAGACCCAAGGGAATGTGTGTTCACGGAGGAAGTGGTCACCTATCAAAAGCCACCAGACTCTTTCTCATCAACTAACAAGTTACTGCAGGGTATGCCGCAACCACAATCTCTGCCTTCATCATCTCTGTTTTCACTTCATCTTTGTCTCAAAGGGAAAATGTGACAGCTTCTCACATTTGAGCAACCACTCTGTCTTGCGCTAATCACACTCAGAAGTATGATGTCGCTGAAAAGAATTCTGACACCTGAGCGTCTCACATATGTTCAGACACTTCCTGCCTTAAAAAGCATCATATTCAAAACAACAGAGATAGACCAGCAAGACTTTCTGAAGTGTACTCACATTGAGTTCCATGAGACATAAGCATACTACATAAAGAGACCTATAAATAACATTCAGATACAGAAGCGGTGTAGATGTTGTATGGATTTTTAAAGTCGTCTTCAGTAATAAGTATGTGCTGCCTAACCTCAAAAAGCCTTGAGAGTTATTTCTGCACAGGACTAAAATAGTAAAGCTTACATGTGCTATATCAATCAAGGACAACTCTTCACTCTGTGCATCACAAACTGAAGCAATACACAAGAAACATTTGAGTACAGACTCTGAAAAATCCACTTATGGGTGAACGATCAGCTTTACTCAACTGAATGACACTTTATAAATATTCGCCACCCTGAGGTCTTGCAGAGGCTTTATATCTGGTTATACAACACCTTCTGTGCCGACTACTGCACTGATAGTGACAAGGGCTCGCTCTATTCACAACCTCAGTCTAAAAATAGTACAGTGTTCACTACAACCAGTCGGTACAATGACTCCTGCGCCAGACTGGAGGAGACGAGGACCAAGTCATTTGGCCAATCTTTGCCTTGCATTATTACTGTAATGTACGGAACAGGCTCATTTTTTTTTTATCATTTACAAAGCCCACTGAACATTTCGAAAGTGACTGTCGCTCATGTGCCAAAAAAGAGGCACCAGAGGGACAATTTCAAGTGGTTTGGTAGAATACAAAGAATTTAAAAAGAAATTTGGTTGCTATGAGTCGACAACCAAACAACCCATCTCTCCCTGCTTGAGAACTTTATTGATTGAGATTTCTACTGAAAACACACCAAAACATCTTGCATTAAATATGCTCTCTGCACAAGAAACAAAAAAGAAGAAACACAGCCTCAAAGATGGTTACTGTACTCACTAACACCAAAATAGACATTAAAGGAATACTCCAACCAAAACGATCTCTCATTTTCTAACCCTGATGTATGTGAGGGTAAGAGAATTAAAATTTTGGGGTGGAGGATCCCTTTAAAATCAAACCTTGTTATGCTATTATACTCCTTAAAATTCAACGCTTGACCAAAGAGCATGTCAAGCTTGTCAAAGCAGAACCAAGTTTACTTGTCTCTGGCCACCTTGTGTTGATCTCTATGTGACATACTCTCAGCCGATGCTGTCAGAATAGAAAAGCAGCCAGCATCCTATTTCCCGCATCAGTTTGTTCTTGTGCTGTAAATCTAGCTCCCTGTAATGCTTGTAATGTTATACAGGGTGATCCTGTTCACCGGCAGGCCTGGACACCTATAACTCTCGGCCTCTGGTGTTGGTCAGCTTGGTCCCGAGTTCCTGCCCTTAGGGAGCTTGTCTTTCTAGAACTTGAGCTGACAGCCGGTAGCCCAAGGAAATCAGAGAGCGTGCACGGGATAGACCTGGATAGAGTTATGTGCAGGTGAGATGGGCCTCCGAAAGGAATACAGTGAAACCTTACCTTTGACACCTGACTTAATAGTTCTGGATGAAAAATACATGAGCTAAATTTATGCCAAGAAGAAACTGTGATATGTCAGAAGAATAATTCCATAAAAAACAAGTGTAACAATCAAAAACTGCGTGGAATGGTTATCATGTGGTTTCAGTTAAATACCACATTGAGACCAAAAATCTATGAAAGGTTCACACACAAAAACTTCCTGTACACGTTAGCACGGCGGTGCTGAGGAAATGACTAGAGGAAGTGCCCAGTCTAACAAACTTCCTGTCACTATAAACTCATCACACATACTCAAAGCTGTGAGCGTGTTTTGGTATGAGCGTGCGCATAGTCTAAAGATATCATGTCATCGTATATATCAACAGCTGTGTTGCAAATGAAATTTGCAATGACAATGTAATAAGCGTAATACAGACTGAAAATAATTACCTGATCTAACTTGACCAGAAAAATGCATTATAATAATATAACTCTAACATGATGTCAAAACTAGACCAAGTTCTAAATTTGGTCTACAACCTCAATCGCTGCAAATAAATCTTTTTAGACCCCTTCTAGTTTGCCTCTATTGAATATGGGAGCACAGACACAAAGCAGATATATCTCAGCATGTGTTCCCGCTGGCACAGGACCTCCTCTAAAGTCTCAGCATCAGTCTGCCTGGAGCACTCTCCTCAGAGGGCTGTTAAATCATCCATATTGATGAGATGGTCTCCTGTCGCAGCTGCATCAATGTGGGTCAGGCTGTCATAGGGGCGGCCTAGTTTTAACTACCTGTGCCACTTTTTTAGTGGAATCTGTCAGAGCTCCAGGGTAGGAAGGATCAAGGTGACTGAGACTAATCAGTACTTTGTGGTTTCCATAAATAGGTTTAGGTAAAACTTTGAGAAATGTGTCTAAATCAAACCCATATGACGTAGACCACTGATGTAAAAAATACGGGTACTTTGGTTTCTAGTCAATGCCAAGAGAACAGAACCAATAGAAAGATGCTTGGTTTGAAAGTTGCCTTTATGCATACGCTACACAAATTGACAATGGACAGTTTTAGTCTGCAAATTTATCTTATTGAACAATTAGTTTAGACTTTATGTATATATACTATATATGTGTATGCATATATATATATATATATATAGCATAGACAGTGCCATGATCTTGCTTTAATGAAATATTGAATCACTAAAATCTCTGCTGCTCACCTCCTCAATGTAACTCTCCATGAAGGATCCACGAAACATGGCTGCCATCCAATCACAGCTTGAGATGAGCAGTGGCTTGTGGGCTGGCAGATATCCGTCGTCCAGTCGAAACACCACATCTAAAACCGGGAGGAAAAGAGCACACATCTCGGCGTGTGTCACAGAGTCGAGGCTACAGAGGGGGAGACAGGTGGACGGACGAACACAGAGACAGACGAAGAGACAGATAGACACATAGACCAATAATAAATAGACAGATTGACAAGGCTAAGGATAAGAAGACAGAAAATGTGAAGGGAAGGCCAGACTGGGACCATATAGTGGGCAATTTAATTTTAGCAGCAAATTCTTTAGAGACTGACATGGATGACTCCACGAGTTCACTGTGGCTCACTAACTACGTTAAAAAACAGATGATGTTGGACAGGTTGTTTAGCAGTATGCTGTGGATATTAATAGGGCATAATGGGAAAAAGCACATAATTAAATTCAATGCAGATTTCTACTTTGGGGGGTGGGAAATAAATCTCTAATTATTCAGTTTATAAACTTCTGCATACCCATAGGGAATGTACAAGTAGTCTTCAGGCCACAATGGAGATGAAAAGCGTTCTGGTTTTCAAACATGAGAGGAGCACCTTCATGGTTGGGTAATGAGATTATGACAGTTGCAGATGATGCAATGAAATAAACAGGTGTAAGTGATGAATAAAGGAGTGTTGCAAAAGGTTAATTATGACAAACATGCACACAACACACAAGACATGACAATAGAGAGTAAGCGACACAAAAACCACAAAGCAGAAAAGCAAACACGTCCACAATATGCAAATTTCACTGACAGGAATGAAGGGCTATTTTAAAGCACTCCACTGGGTATTTCCTTAAAAAAACAACACAGAGACTGAATGAAGGAAAGGAAAACAAATTGACTGTTCTAGAGTGTGAAGTGTTCTATTTCAATTCCTCTGAATTGTGGAATTGAAAATAGAACTCATGAAACTCAAGTCAATGGTGTCACTACAAAAACCTTTAAAATGTGACACACTGACAAGTAATGGAAATTAACTACCCAATAAAACCAGAACTTCCTGAAGAATCTGCACTATACAAATTAGGGCAGTTAACTAGACAAAAAAATCAGTGTGAACTGTCCATTCATTTATCATTCCCTCGACAACAGCAGCTTTTAAGTTGCTTTGCAAAGGTTATTTTTGTTTGGAGAAAAGGCTTGATTCAGCTTCTTAGTGTAAAAGGATAGAACAGATAGCAGGGTAATTTATCAGGATATGATCATTACAATTTGTCAGGACATTTGGGTCACATTTGGGTTTCCTTGTATGCATAGTGTTCTGGTTGTTAGATAGATCCAACATTAATGCTTCTTCACATAAATATATATGTATAATACATAATGTTTGACCCTAATTTCAGATTGCCTACCAGCAAAGGTGCCCTTGCTAAGGCACTCTTTGATGCGGTTGGCACGACGCACATGGAAGGCTTTGGTGATCTCTTGGTTCATGAAGCTCTCACGGTTCAGGACGTTAGCCACCATCATACGCAGGTCGAAGACCTCCAGAAGCTCAGCGATGGTGGCCACCTGCATCAGATCCCCACGTGTCTCATCCAGGTGACCCGTATAAAGGTACTGCAGCACTGCCTAAAAAAGCAGAGATAAGAGGGATAACAGATAATTTTACACTGTCATAGAAACTTTATATATATATATATCGACTGAGAATCTTATTAAACATGCTATTGATTGTGTCATTTAAGTTTATCTTACCTGGAAAGGCCCTTTCTGAATGAGATCATCCATTGACACTACTGTCATGAGTCTTGGGCGACCTGTCACAGGGTCATCCACCATCTCCAGGTACACCCCCAAGAAACCACGTCCCCATCCCAAAAGAGCACGGCCTGCTCCTAGGGGTCCTATAGAGCACTGGCCCCTGGCAGGCAAAGCATTATCGCTCTGTGAAGTCCTCAGTGAGCCTTGCTGCAACATCAGCAGCTTATTTGAACCCCTAGTGCCTCCTTCACCCTCCTTATCAATGTCCAGGCTCTTGGTACGCCCAGCCTGTTCTTTGGCTCCTCTTCGGCTCTGTTCCTCTTCCTCGCTCCCCTCTGAGCTCTCCTCACCCTCCTGCTCCATCCCTGCCACTCCAAGATCCATAGTGAAAAGGTCATAGAACTTTGAGCAGGAAGTGGCCAGGTACACCTTATGGGCAAAGACACGAGTGGCCCCGGCCTGGAGGAGAAACAGGACGTCTGCACACAACGGTTGGGAAAAAAGAGAGTCCGGACCTTCTCCATCAATGGGAGGAGGATCAGGGATGCCCACCACAGGTCGTGGTGGTCTGGGGGGAAGAAAGGGAGCCTGGAGGAGGGGACGCTGAACCTTCTTTAAATGGGACTTCCAGAACTGAAGGTGGCGTCGAGAGATGAGCGCAGCACGGATAGCATTGTCAAACACATCCTTTACACCGAACTGAGCAACGATGCTTGTTTCATAGTATGGAATGCCAAGTTCCTTAGCGACCTCATGGCCTCGCTCTGGGGGAAGAATGTCTGTGGGTTTGATGGGTCTAAGAGGGGAGGGTTGAAAAAAAAAGAAAAGCATTATTAAAAACAGACAGAATATATACACTACCATTCAGAAGTCTGGGGTCTGTAATTTGTTTAATTTTATTTAATTTTTTTAAAGTCTCTTGTGCTCACCAAAGCTGCATTGATTTGATCGAAACACCATAAAAACAGATATTGTGAAATATTACTACAATTAAAAAAAAAAGTGTTTTCTATTTTAGTGTATTTTAAAATTTAAATTGAAAATTTAAATTGATTTTGAGCAGCCAATTCGCCTTTCAGATGATCCTTCAGAAATCATTCTAATATGCTGATTTGATGCTCAAGTCACATCTGATTCTTTTTCATTTTCAGATTTGTATTCCATGTAAATGTATCCATTTTGATAATATAAATGATATGACAAAACTGATTCATAGATATATGTTGAATGATTTTAGGCCCTATATTTTTAATTAAATGGATGCCTTAATAGCAACAGACTATGAATTTAGATGAGGAATATCAAAGATGTTTAAAACAGAAGGAATATCTAATTACAAATACTGCCATGAATGAATAATTATTTAATAAACTATAAAAAAACAGCAGCGACAGCATGCTGCTGGGAGACTTTTGTCCCAATTCTGAGGGTCTATCTTTAACTTTTCACTTCAAAATAAAAATGTTTGTTCACATATAAATCTAAATGAATTGCTATGTCCCATACTAACAATAAACACAGAAAACTTCTAATAGCCTAAATAAATTGCATTTACAGAAAACTTCAAATATAAGGGGGTTTAATTAAAAAAAACAAAAAGAGACTTAATATATTAAAGGAGGTATTTCACCCAACTTACTCTACAAGCCATCAAAGGCAAGTGCAGTAAATGCAAAACTGACTACAAACGTAAAAACACAATAACAATACGATAACCCTTGCAAAACGGAAGTCCCTGAAAACTTTTCATGCTGAAGTTTAATAACAGAATATGTGCTACGAGTGGGTGTAGGATGTGGTCCGTACTTGGCCAGAGGCCGGCGGGCCCTGTTAACAGCGTCCAGATCAGCATAACGCAGGTCCAGCTGGCAGCCCACCAGGATGATCGGGGTGCGGGGGCAGAAGTGCTTAATCTCAGGGAACCACATGGTGCGAACATGGCGCAGGGAGTTCGGATTGGCCAAAGAGAAGCACAGCACTACCACATCTGATCTAAACACACAAAGAGAAAGAAATCGGTTTATTTTAAGAGAAATCATGTAATAGGCAGGAAATTGGCAAATCCTGGACACTAATCATCCTACACAGAGTGGAGAGTGAATCACTGTTTTTGGAATAAAAACTGTGAAATGCAACGAATAATCATAATCAGTCTTTTGTGAAATGAAAACCGTGGTAAGACCATTTTCCCAGAGGCATGAACAAACTTCATAAAGAAACAGCGAGTGAGCGAGCAGCCAAATTGTGTGTGTATTAATGCATGTGTGCTCTTCCAGTGAATGTGTGAGAACACAAGGTGTTGTGCAAGTCATTAAAGCATCTCGTCTGACTCAACAACCAGCGCTGGTCTAATAATAGTGAGTCGTCCGACCATGTCATATTTTACAGCTGCACTCACAAGCTCATCATGTGAGACCAGCATACACAAGAATGACTAATGGAGCACCGCATTGTTGTTGAAATGTAAACAGACTTGGTCTAGCGGATTTTATCACAGTCATGCATTTACACTGGAAAGCGCTTTTGTGCATGTTTATAGATATAATATGACAGCCAATGTTTCTCAGACGACATTTCAAAGATTTTTTTTTATTAAGTTATAATCTTTCTAGAAAATAGCATAAAGTGAAAATCTAGAGGTACTTTCTCAAAAAAGTTGTTTTATTTTTGGCAAACACCCCATGTGTGATGATTAAACAAAGGAATTTCCTGAAAACATAAAATTACCAAAGTGGACAATTACAACATGTTTTACTTCCTTTGGAAATATTTTTCCATTTATGGTAATGTTGACATTGCAATGGTATTGCCCATATTTGCCCACTCACATGTTTTTTGTTGTTCAAAAAAACATTATAAAAGTGATTCCAATGATATCATTCCTCTAGTTGTACTGTGGACTCTGCTATTCTTAGAACCATTTTTAAAACAATATCTTTATTGTTATAGCCATCATGCTTAATGTGAGTGGGCCACACTAAAATTTATGTGCAAATAAACCTACCTTCTCCAGGGGTCAAAGTCGACATCCCAGTGTCTGTGTTTCTGTTGATGTGTGTATTTGGGAATGGGAATGTTTGCAAGAATATGTGGAAATGGGTTAGAGATAAGGCAAATAAAAAACAAAACACAGACTAACACATCTGCAGATCTACCCACAACCATTCACCATCTCTCAGTAAATAATAACCGCGTGTGCTGTAAAAGCGAGTGTTGAGGGTCATAAAGGACTGTGTTATGTAATCAGTGTGTGTGGTGTTCTGTAGAGCTATGTAGAGCATGTCTAAGTTCAAACTCCTGACTGCGTGTCTGCCTGACTACTCTGTAAACACTGTCTTGATCAGAGACACGTATTCAAATATACAAATAAACCTAAACATTCTGAGAACAACAAAGAAGACAAAAACCATAGTGCACTGATGGTATAACACAGTAAATTAACACTGATTTACCTATCTGTTTAAAATGACCTTTTTGTATATATATATGCATGTATGAAGCATATGTATAAATATGTGTTAGCCCATAGAGCAGGGCTTCCCCGTTGAGTCATGGTTCCTTTCTAAGTAAGTCATTTCTAAGTAAGTTTGGATCCTTTCACTTGCGTTTCACAATCTGTTTTGTCAATTCCAGTTCACAAATAATTCATGGACTCAGCTAGGCTTTGATAAACATTTTCAAGAAATGTTAAATGTGTCTGTGTGGGTGTGTATTTAGCCTAAGTAATAGACACCAGGGGTGAAGGTCACCTGATTTCGTGTTTCCATAACAGGGCACCACCATTAATAGTGCTTTATCAGCTGACTGCATCTGCCTCAGTACTGTGCACACACACTGGACGTGTCTGATCTCACAGACACACATCCTGTGGATTCATTCCCACAGATTTCTCTGTCTTCTGCTTTCTTTCTCTCTGTCTGCCACACAAGTACATACTACAAACACACCACATTCACAACGCTATTACATTGCTAAATTATTGGATGAATTATATAATCAAAACCTTAGTTGTCAGGAACTCTTAGTCTACCGAGTACACTGCTGTTCAAAGGTTTGGGGTCAGTAAGATTTTATGAATACTTTTATTCAGCAAGGATGCAATAAATTGATCAAAAGTGACAGTAAAGACGTTTATAATGTCACAAAAGATTTCTATTTCAAATAAATGATGTGCTTTTAAACTTTTTATTCATCAAAAGTTTATCAAAGCACAAATACATGAAACAGCACAACTGTTTTCAACAATGATGATAACAAGAAATCTTTCTTAAGCAGCAAAGCAGCATATTAGAATGATTTCTGAAAGATCATGTGATACTGAATAATTGAGTAATGTCTGCTTTTTTCAAAAACACTTTTACTGACCGCATACCTTTAAATGGTAGTTTATCTGATATGTGGGTGCTTTGTGTGGTCAAAGATCTGAGTTGATAACACAAAATGCCACAGGTTCATAGCAAAGTGTGACTTAGATGTCCAAATACTTCTGGGAGGCACTGTAAGAATTTAGGAACAGTGACAATCTCCCTCATTCTCTGACCCCATCTCCCTTTTTGGCTCAGCTGCTACTGTGATCTGCTGCACTGCCCTGAGCCAAAGCACCACTGCTGATCCTCTGATCCTCCGCTGCCCTGCGCTGTGCTGAGAATAAGAGCCTCCACGCAGTGCTCTTTGGCTAGGCTTACAGCACATTACCTTCCCAGCTGGGAGGATTAGGGCAATAACCAAACCTTGGCAGGGCAACACATGCCACAGCCAAGAGTGGAGAGACACCAGAACAAACAAATGGAAGATTGATCTGAGGAACTGTATTGTGGGACATCAAGTGTTTGTGTATCAAGGGGTTTAGTGCCATGGCCTAGTGGTTAACACTGAGCACTATGAGTTCAAATCCAGCTCCATATTGTGCAACTGACCTGCCATAAGCGAAGCGTCTGTCTTTGTGATGATCTCCAAATGTGTCCCACAGCCTGAGGGAGACACTGACCTCGTCCACCACGTCTCGTGACCTCTCCAGCACCTAGACAAAACACTTTTGTTTAATTGTTTAATTGTACCAGTACACCAATGCAAACACATTATATTCATTATACTGTGCAATGTAATACTAAGCTACTAATACTAATGCATGTACAAATAAATTATATATCTCACAAAATGTGTTACTATATCTATACACTGCTGTTCAAAAGTTTTTTGAAGACAGTTATTTTAATTATAAAGCCTGCATTTATTTGATAAGAAATACAGAAAAACAGTAATCTTGTGGAATATTATTACAATTTAAAATAATGGTTTTCTATTTTAATATTCTGTAAAATATAATTTATTCATGTGCAAAGCTGAATTTTCATCATCCATTACTCCATTCTTTAGTGTCACATGATCCTTCAGAAATCATTCTAATTTATTAACAATATGCTGATTTATTATTAATGTTGGAAACAGTTGTGCTGCTTAATATTTATTTTTGGAACCTGTGATACTTTTTTCAGGATTCTTTGATGGATAAATATTTAAATAGAACAGCGTTATTCAAAATATAAATCTTTTCTAACAATATAAGTTGTTACAATCCCTTTTTATTTATTTAATTCATCCTTGCTGAAAGAAATTATTAATTTCTTAAAAGAAAAAAAAAATCATAACACCAAACATTTGACCAATATTATATATTATTACAAAACATTTATTTTTTAAATAAATGCTGTTCTTTTTCACTTATTCATCGAGGAATCCTAGAAAGTATCACAGGTTCCAAAAAGAAATATTAAGCAGTAAAAACTGTTTCCAACATTAATAATAAATCAGCTTATTAGAATGATTTCTGAAGGATCATGTGAGACTGAAGACTGGAGTAATGATGCTGAAAAATCAGCTTTGCATCACAGGAATAAATTCTGTTTTAAAATATATTAAAATAGTAAACCATTATTTTAAATTGCAATAATATTTCAGAATATTACTGTTTTTTTCTGTATTTTTGATCAAATAAATGTAACTTTGATGAGAAAAAGAGACTTCTTTAAAAAAAAAAAACATTAAAAATCTTTCTGATCCCTATCTTTTGAACGGTAGTGTATACATATGTGTGTGTGTGTATGTATATTGATTTTTTTTTTATTTTTTAGATATTTTACAATATATATTTCCCCCCTCTTTTTTTTTACTATTTTATATAAACTAAAGTATGTAAATACACTGGCTAAACAGGTTGTACTCCACTGTGATGTTTATATGTACTTTTCTATTTGACTGTAACTTTTCCACTACAATGTCAGACTTCCGGCAAATGAGATGTATAGTATTTATGTCAACACTTGATGCTTTTCAACATGTACACAATATGCCAAAGGTCTGCCCACCTCCTGGCACACACGGTATTGGTCGATGGCCCAGACAGTTGGCACGTGGGTGGCAAGCAGCTGGTACTGAGTAAGGGTGGCATTGCAGGCACGGGCACAGATCAGTCGGGTCTTGCCCACCGCGTTATCACCCACCACCACACACTTTATGGTCTCCACATTAGGTCGCTCATAATCTGTGTCTATATCCATGGAGAGGGCCCTGAAAGACAGAGAAAGAGAGAGAGAGATAATTTCAGCGATGCTAATCATCATTGTATTGGTGGAAAACATGACAAAACTCACATTCCTAATAGATTTCCATTTATGTAAAAATAACAAGAGTTACAAAACATTCATATTGGACCATTCACTGTGGTGACTCAAATCAACGTCCACAATAATGAATGGCGTCATCAATACTGACTACTCATTCACCAAATGTTCAAAGTTTAAACAAAAATCTGGGTCAGGTGCTATTTCTGTCTGAGGAAGGAACAACAAAGACAGCCAACACAGTTCTGCACTTGGCTGTACAGCGTTTCAAAGTGTTCGAGTTTCAAAGTTAATGCGAACAAGTGCATCTAGCACATTTTTTGTTTTTTTGAAATTCTCAGAAGAATCCACCTGAAGCTAACTGAGGTCAATGTTCATTTGTATGAGAGAACACAGCTAAACCAGGCAGCATTAATAATACGCATGCTTTTCCTAACAAACAGCGTTAACACAAACACTCACATAAACACTGACTTTAAACCTCCTAAGTATCAAGACTGTAGCTCTCTGCAGAGAAAAGAAGAAAAGAAAAAAACGACTCTGCTGAGGGATGCAGCTGAAACAAACCATTAGGAGACCTGCGTGCCAACACATATGACTGTAACTTAATATCCATGACAACTAGCAAGTTCTCTTTTAGGTTCAAACAAAAGCAAGCAATGTGAGATTGCTCCCCCCCCCAAAACAATGACAGATTTTTGTTTCGTAATGAGTGCAGACATTTGTTCGACAAAAGCTGAACTGCTTCAGAGAGCCACATAAATTTGAGCATGTGCATATAGCTGTAAAAAAACAAGAATCAATATTAACACACCACTATAATAAAAGAGGCTATATGAAATTAAATACAAATGATTTTGGGAACCGTAACTCCTCTGCGGCTTTAAAAGTGGTTTGAATTACCCTTGGTATATGCACTAAAAGTGTACTGAGCCGCACAAATCAATTAGCTTTCCTGGAAACAATAAAGCATTTCCTTGAATAAACACACAGGCAAAACCCTTGGCCAACTAAGAGCAGTACATTCTTTTGATACAGCTAAAGTGATACAGCTATCTACATTACAAGCCGCCCTGAGCTCCGCTGTCCAAGTCAGCTAACGTTCCATAAAAAGAGCTCATGAAAGATTAATGCAGCCACTGTTTATTGTTCCACTGACAAAGACGTCACAGTTCTGGCCTCCATTGGCATACTGGGGTCTAAAAATGATTCTCATTCAATTCATTCTGAGTAGCAAGCTGCCAATTTTGACCAAGATTAGCAAACTCAAAAACGGCCCGTAATAGGTCAAGAGACGTTTTATCTAGAGCAACGGTGCTCAGTTAATTCCTTGTGAGGGGAATGACACAACCAGTGGTGAGATTTTGGATCAGTGAAGAAGGTTTCAGAGAAATGTCAATGGTAAGGGTGCTCTGGAGGAAGCTTCTTTCACAGGTTACATAACAACAGTGGCACAACAGGCTGATGAAGCTGAGCTGTAAATGTTACTACATCTTTGTGTTACCTAAGAGTAATCTTTATAACTGTTCTGTGAGAGCAATCAACATTTATAGAGGATGTTATGAAGGTGAAGATTATTATGACTGCATATTAAAAATGTTAAAATGATTAAAAACAAATTAGCGAGGAGACCTTAACCTAATTTTCAAAGAAACAGACTCGAGCATGTTTTATCACCGTGCAAAAAATAGGGTGGTGGGTAGGAGAGAGTGCAGGCTTGTGCACTCAACCACAATGTTTCCACTATTTCACTCTATTTGACTATGTTTAAAAAAGCTACATTATCAACTTATATATATATATATATGTAGGAAATTACATTCACTGGATAGTTTATTTACTCATCATCATGTCATTTCAAACCTCTACGATTATTTGGAAAACAAATTTTTGATTTTTATAATTTTATAACAGTAGCATTTAAAAGTTTGGTCTGTAAGATATTTTTAAAAGAAAATATGAATCAAAATATTAAGCAGCACAAATGTTTTCAACACTGATAATAAGAAATGTTTCTTAAGCACCAAATCAGCATATTATAATGATTTCTGAAGGATCATGTGACACTGAAGACTAGAGTAATTCAGCTTTGCATCACAGGAATAAAGTACATTTAAAAATACATTTACTATTTTCATTATTCTAAATTGTAAAAAATTAAGTAAATGCAGCTTTGGTGGGCAAAAGAACAGTAGTGTAATATAACTGATATTCATTAAACAAAACAAAAAAAAAGTTTAATCCACGGAAGAAAGAAAATATTACAGGATTTAATCAAAATGAGGATGATTAAATGACGACAGAATTTACATTTTTTAAGGAAAACTGAGAATGTCTATAAACTGTGTATACAGTTTCTTTTTGTGACACACACAAACACAACAAACAAATGTGTATAATAAAAGCAATGATACCAGAGACGCGGTGTCTCATGAAGCTTTTAGCAGAGTCAGTTGAGTGAGTCAGTGTTTTGTCATGGGGAATGAGACGAGCAGTGTGCCACACTAACGCTTGTTTTAGTGACAGGCAGTGATAGAAACAGTGGGAGGTAAGGTCTGAGAATGAGCGAGAGAGAAAGAAAGAGAGAGATGAGACGCGTGGCAGACGCCCACTCCATTCACAAACACTGTACGGCCCACACAACAGTTCGTCTGCTTGTATTCAGTCCTGCCAGCCTCAGTGTGTGTGTGTGTGTGTGTGTATCTGAATATGTAGGTAGATAGAGAGAAGAATATCATAGCAAGTGGACCAACTACAACCCACAAGCAAATATGACAGTTAACGAACAATAAACTTGTTTGATAGGCTATAGTAACTTATTATACTGCTCTCAAGCTATCTTTCTCCACATATGTCTTGTGGCAACCGCTAAAACTGAAGTACGGATTCAAATGAAATATTTTAAGGATCTCCTCATGAGACAAATCTCAAACAAAACAATTTTTCAGTAAGTTTGACCGTCCTTTCCCTCTCTGTACATCTGTCTTTCTAGACAGCCGGGCAACAGAGACATGCTCACCCCTCCTGCACTGTATGTGTGTGTGTGTGTGTGTTACATAACAGCTCCAGTGGCAAAGGCTGCTCTCTCTGCTGTCACATAACCAGAATTCACGACTAACCCTTGCTCTTAGAGAGCACCTGCAAACCCTTTTCTTAAATCACTGAAAAAAGGAAACATCCAAATATACAAAGTAAATCAACCCTACCTATATAAACAAACACACTGGATGTTAACCCCCTTCCTGTCATAGTGACCTAATTTCTGTAGTTTCTGCCAGTGCTTCATGCCAATTGTTTTGCCCCTGAGCATGTCTGCATGGGTGTTTATAGAGGCATATTTATAAGCATTTATAGAGGGGACGTATAAAGACAGGCTGCCATGAGCGTAGACGACTTATGTAACGCGGTGGTCTCCTGTCTGCTGCCAGTAAACAAGTTAAAGTAGAGCAGCATTCTGCTGCACACCAGATTTGACACAGTATTTCCAAATACCCAACCGTTCCAAAATACTGTCCTCTGGCAAACACTGAGCTAGCCAATGCACCACCGCAGCGTAGCACCTTAGAGTGTCTTACACCACATGCCTCTGAACTGCAAAGAGTCAATGTCTCTTAGTGGATCGATCACATTTTATAGCTGGGCCGCAAAAAGTCGTTCAGAGTGCTGAGTCCTCCAGATCAGAGAATGAGTTAGATCCTTCTCCTTAATGCCATCAGTCACTGGGGAGTAACAGAGGAATTAACCACTGAAACACTTGGAGGTCTACTACTGTGTCAGCATGTCTGATAGCGTTTCAGTAAAACACATTTACTTCACATGCAGTGGTCACAAAAAGTGACTGGATGCTTTTAATGTATCAACGTCTTTGCAATTTATAACAAAATAACCAACCAAGCAGATATAATTTTAAATATATATACTGCATATACAAATTTTTATAGCAAAACATTACAAAACAAGGTTGTTAGCTTTCCAAAGATGAAGTACACTTGGAAAACTTGTGTGTGTGTATATATATATATATATATATATATATATATATATATATATATATATGTTAACAATAAATCCAAATAAATTCAAAATGATGAAAATTATTCATTTCTATATATGTGGTGTCAAAACTGAATGTTTGTGTTATATAAAGCAAAGTGTGAAAATCAAGTGATTAACTTTACACTTGTCTGTCAGCTGTTTCGTACCTCACACCTTTAAACTGATTGGAAAAACAGCATGTAAAATTAAAAAGAACTTGCATAATCCTTTATTAGAATTCATTACAGGCTTTTTGCTCACTGATCCCTATATATGCAGTAGATTTATAGATTATACTTTCACCTATGTGAAATTTAGGGCAAATTACACTTGTGGATACTCTGCTCGGACATATGGGTGAACTTGAGGAGAACTGACTTCCTACATGCACTTTGAGACCAGTTGGTTACAAGTATGGCTCAAAGAAAACCAGCATAATTTTTTTGCAAATGCTGTTCGTGCTATACGGTCATGTCAGCAAGAACAACAATTTACTGTAATTACACAGTGAGACGTGCAAAAGTCAAGATGATTCATAACAAAGTGGCCCACAAATTAAGTCTTAAGCAAGAGTTTAACTATTTAGCACAGTGGCCCACATGGACTACAGCGTCATGAGTCCTATGGACCTAAGCTGTCATGTGCACTATAAATATAACCGTACTTTACCCTTGAGAGCAAACTCAGCAATGAGAGACTCATTAAAATCAGCCACGGAAAAAGCAAAGGCTTCAGCTCTCAATGGACCAGCTGAAGTGAATGTTTTCAAACAGCTTATCTGAGATCACTTTTGCTATAGATGATTGCTTAGCATTTGTATTATGTTTATCAACACATGTCACTCTAGTCAAATATTGTCAGATATGTTATGCATACGAAAAAAGCTGGTTACAAGTTGTAATATAGAATGTGAGTCACAGCAAAAGATAAAGCACACTACAATTGTGTTATCAAGTACTGAACAGCATGACAGAGCAGAATGTTCACTGCAGTACTTAATGAGTATGTAGCAGCAGTTGATTGCTGACAAGTAATGTTTGAACAATATAACAGTCACATCATAAAATAATGATTGCTGAATCAGCAAAAGATTAAAACGCTTCACTTTATCCCTGGATTATAACGGACAAAGAGTCAGTAAGATCTCACAATAGCATTAGCGGGAGAGCTTGGCTAATGCCTCCAAAGAAATAAACAATAAAAAACATGCACCATGGTGGAATTTCGGGGAATTCAAATGCTCAAGATATTTCCTGCGATTAGATCAGGTGTAAAGGCATTGTATTAAACGTGTAGGGGCAGCCATTGACAAACCCCCATTCATACTTCTAAGAAGCCCTAATTCAGCACCCATTCAGAATGTGCTTCATTGAGAAACATAAACCAGTAGTGAATTCTCTCAGTAAGAGGATTTCTCGCTTTAAGATGAAACGGACTGCCAGTGAATGAAATGTGAGTTCATATAATACAAAGAGAAAAAGATGCAAGAAAAGGTGAGCCGAGTCCATGCTCTCCACCGATTCAGAGTGTGCAGTGGGAAATAAAAACATACACACGGAAAAAACGATACTATGAAGACTGAGAAGAAGCATAGCAACGAACTGGCCAAAGCAAAGAGGTGGTGAGTTTCAGCAACCGCGACGTGATACAAAGACATGCTTCCTATGGCAAGCCATTTTATCATTTATTCCTTAAGACCTTTATCTATTGTTAGGTTATTAGTACTTACTGACTACAATGTTTTTTAAATTTTATTAGAAACTATTTATTATATACTAATAATCATCCCAACAGCAAGAAGTATTTTATGTTACTATGCCAGCAGAGACAAATAGGCCAACTATAACACTGTTCCTGGAGTGGGTGCTGCCATTTTTAACATGGTATGTGCAATTGCTTACTGTTACTTTAGCGGTACATAACAGTCTGTTATACAGCTGTTATTTGTAATCATACTTTTTTATATATTATTGTAATCCTAAGCACACTGGTTTATAGCTCCAATAATTTTACTAATTTAGTTTTACTCCACTGTTATTCTGTATTGGATAAAGGGTCGCATGTTTATAGGAAAAAAGCTTGCGTCCACATTGGAAAATTAGACGAATAGGAGTTTGTGGTACAGATATCACCTACTGTGTTACTTATTCCAGTTTTACATGAGTAAATACTCATTAGGTGTAAGTATGTGTTCCAGTAGTTTAGACTGACTAGTACTAACTGAAGACAACCTAGCCTGAATTTACTGGACACTGGGATGTACGTCTCTCAAATAAAAATTTGAATTTCAAATATTTGTACAATTCAAAATAAAAATCCACATTCAAATGCAAAAATGTCAAATTCGAATTTTAGGTGGGCGTCAGGCAGCCTTATCAGTAGCACATGAGATGTGATGACAATGTAGGTGTCATTGCATTTTAATGCTTTTATTAGCCTATCGAGCTGAATCTACTAGATGCAGCGCTGCTCATTCAAAACACTGCGGAAAAAGAGAACATCAATGCAGAGAAGATCTACGGCAAAACTGGAACCAAGCCGCTCACACGAACACATATTTATTGCAGTTTTCCATAGGAATATCTGTTGTACTTGCCTCTCGCACAAGAGAGACGCATGTTTAGAAAGCAATGTAAAATGAATGTAAGTTCAGCTTTTAAAAAAACATGTTTCGGGACTTTCTCAGTGGTTTTTCCCCACCCCACTTCATCTCAA
>SCHK01337251.1:0-32837 GCA_004124795.1 Poropuntius huangchuchieni
ATAATCTGGCGGCATATACAAGTAAATGATAAATGAATGAGTGACTGTTACAAAAGTGCACATCAAATACAATGTTCAAATGTGTGAGACGTGCTAGAACAGACCTCACTGGTTCTCGTGCGTCTCACATGCACATTTCTTCTTCTTTTGGTATTAACCAAAATGATACTTTTGGGAAACACGCTCGAGGTTAGTGGGTAGTGAAGGGTTTAGGACTGCGTGTGTCATTGTTCACATGGCATGTACAGTTCTGTGGTCCCAAGCTGGTCCATTTCAGATCGCGTACTTCCATTGAGGTTATTAGGAATGCTAACGGATTGCAGGAGCCTTAAGCACTAACTGATCTGCTGCCTGGCCCACATCCGCCCACTACCGACACATTCTCTTTTTCTCCTTCTCTCATTTTCTGTGCCGTTGCCTGTTGAGACCTCAAGACAGTCATTCGCTCGCACTGAAGACAGACACAAAAGCCCATTCTCTTCATCAGTCTCCATTCCCGTATTGCAGGAGATTTCTTCAGCGAGGTCTAACGAGCCCTCAGCACCCACAACATGGTGGAATAGAGGTCAATGACTCTTGCATCCATCAATATTATGTTCAACATTCCGTCCTGATGCCCAAGGCATTTTATACAAAAATGGAAGAAATATGAATGCTGCTCGAGATAATCACTGTGAAACTCAGGAGTGTGAAGGAGATGGCTGGAATTGTTTTATTGATTTGGCTGTAAAGGTATGAGCAGTGCTGCACCATGTGTTGCCACGTTGATGGATGAGGCTCCGTGGCCCCACTCCAGAATAAAGAACATATCCCTGTTTTAGGTAAAGGTGGTGGAAGGCAGGACGAAATGGAGGCGGCAGCTCTAAACGTGCCTGACAGCGTTCATCATGCTGCCTTTGTCTTACAGAGACAGGCCACCGATCGGTATACCCATCAACAGGCCACCCAGCGCACACAGGAAAGCCCCGCTTGCATTTCAATCATACCGACAGCGGTTACGGCGTGATCCCAAAGGTATTCCTGCGTTTTGGTATCGGCAATCTGCGTATTAACAAAATTACATGGCTGCGAACGAAGCGGCTACAAAGCAACAACGCCACGCTTCTGTCACGCCACCTCTCGCCTCATTAATTTAAATCATAAAGTATCAGTTCAATTAGATAAGCATTCATCTGCCATAGATTGCGATCTTAATTCTTGCCGGGGCTCCGCCGGTGAGTCACACGGTTTTGAACTTGAGAGTTTGTCGTGGATTAGCAGTGAGATGGAATTTTCTCTCTCACAAGGCAGTGGAGTCACTTCCATTACCCATCTCCCTCAATTAGGCTCTGAGGTAGGGCGCAGCTCCGGGCGTCAAGGCCCTGACCGGCTCTCCTGGGGAAAGCAACTGTTAAGTGCTTCAAAGTTGTTCTAAGTAAATAAGATGATGAAACAGTCCAGGCAGAATCGGGGAGGACGGCAGAGTAATAAATGAAAGCAATAAACAGAATCTGATGAGATTATCCTAAGATAATAGTCTAGAAGGCTAACTCCGAATTGCATTGCTGTTCATATTTGAATATATATTGAGTTTCTCAGTGCACGCTAATCTCTCTATTGACTTCTTTTTTTCATTGCACAATGGAAAGCCACAGCCCCTGAACTTTTCCGACAAATACGAGTTATTGTCACCATCAGGCAATTTGGCGATCAAGCGGTGTCTCTTATTTAAAGAGGGAGGAGGTAATTACGGGAATGGCGGATAAATAATTTGTGCAGATTTAAACAGCCGCGCAGACAATGAAGAGATGAGGCAGGCCCCCCGCCAGGAGCTACGGAGAGAGAGAGAGAAATCCTCTTAGCTTATTCCTGGATATACTGTACGTGACCAACGATCTCCTCGACCGCTTTGCCTTGTCATCGTTCAACGTGTCAACGTTACAATTATTACTTAACCGATTCGGAGGCCCGAGCTCAAAGGTAAAGCTGTTACGCGTAATAGGAACAAATTAAACAGATGAAAATGAAATCGAAATGTCTCCTTTCAGTTCTCCTCGGCATTGTGCACCCCTCTCATTTAATGCACTCTTATCGCACGGGCATGAAGAACAGCATATTCAATAATGGCAATTTATAGAGACTGCCGCTGCCTCTGCTACCTACGGCCCAGATTCTATCAGCTTATCGTAAGAGTCGTCCTTGACGCGCTACAGTATATGTGCAGCTAACTCGCCTGCGTGTCTTCCGTGAAATACTAAGACTGTGATAACCGTGTACCGGCATCTGTCAATCACAGCACGGGACAAATCAGTCAGAAATTAAATTAAATAAGACGAGAAAGTGGAAATAAGGGAGCGAATCTACGCCGCGCAGATGTCTCCAACACTGTTTGTGCTCATAAGAACGAGAACTGAATAATCCCATTAGTGACCTGGTTGGAAGCAAGAGGCACTGTGGAAACAAATGGCATGTTGCCAATTTTAATTTGTGTAAACGTATAGGGGTGCGCCCGAGGAGACCTGGATGAACGGTAACCCATTACTGATATTGTGTTGGAGGCTCATAAATAACCATAAATGTTGCCAAGGAGGAATCTCTAATACACTGTATGGAACTGTCCATCTTTCTAGCCTCTGTCCTCCTCCTGTCCCCTTGCTCTCATTTGCACCTAAAGTGGGATGCTGTGTGTTAACACGCAGGGCCCTACAAGGTGGCCTATTTTGTAATGTGTTGGGTATTTAATGCATGAGGGAATAGCGTCACGGCTTGAGGAAGAAAAAAATAAATAAAAAAGTGGGGCTCTATGGTGTCTCTTAGATGAAAAGGATTAAAGTCTGCTGTTACATTTCATTTCAGTCAAGTGCCATTTCACTGGAGGTCTAAAAAAGCGATTTCAAAAAATTCAAATGCTAGACTCCCCAAACATGATGTGCTTTGCTTGAAGGACGGCTGTCAGCTAATAAACATCCCAGGGCTATTAGTTCATAATTTTGGCACTTACGGTGGGGGAAAAAATGTTTCGGATGACACTGCTGATGATGAAATGATAAAAAGGCCGCATGCATAAAAACGCCCTAATAAACATTGCGAGGCGCTAAGAAATTGGAATGTCAGGGCAGGATGGAATACATATTAAACATCATGTCTCACGGCACTTCAAAGCAGCAGGGATGTAGTTACACAGAGGTCACCTATGACAAGTCCTTTAGTCTCCCTGCCTGATGCAGCTCTGTGGGGGCTGCTGCTAACCCAATTTATGTAGACTGTCACCGGGATTTTGCAGCGGTGACTGCTATCACACTGATCTACACTAGCCTCCTGCTGCTCACCAGGAAAAAAAAGGGAGATATTTTCTTGTCATAGGGTTGTCAGATGTCACAGTTGCCAAGGACCTTGCAGTCGACTAATGCCTTTCAAGTTCTCGACCTCATGCCAGGGACGGGGTAAGTCCGGGAGAGGCCTCATGCTAAACTTATCAGCAGTGACTGCTAAGAGGCATGAGATTGACTACTGTGATTGCATTTCATATCAAAGGCAGGGCGCCGTTAGAGCGGACTACTTAATACAATGGGGTTAACGACGGGGGAATTCACGTGCTATCCGACGGCAATGTATATCCGTCAGATCTGTAAGAGGATAAAGAAGATGGCTGAGGAGATAATGGCACTGATATGGATGCAGGAGTGGGTTTATTGTTTTAGCTTGAAGTAAAGTGGAGACCTGCAACACACAGAACGTAAAAGAAGATGCGTACAAATTTGGTGGCTGCATGTAAAATCACATACTTGCTTACGACATAGTAGGTGAAAAACAATATGGTAATATATAGGCAAAAAGTACTGTTTCTGGTGAGATTCTGATGGACACTTTAATATCCCATGAGGCCACGGGGAAAGGATTTGTGAATGACAGTGAAGTGACACAATTGATGCTGGTAGGTCACAAAATAATGACAACATGACAAATGTTGAATGTTCGGATTTATTCATACTACAAACATTCGTGCTATATAGAAAATATCTTTATTTCAATATTTTTAACCTGTAGAACACAAATACTGCCATTTATATCAGTGTGTTAAAGTAGTTATTAATTCACAAAGGTCTATGGACTGTGTAAATGAATGTAAAATGCAAAGAGTGCGTTGTTAAAACCCACTTTCTGTTGTAACTGTAATTGGGCATTTTAAATTGTATGCATGCACTTTGATCATCAAATAAAAATAATTAATAATTAAAATTGATTTAAAATTAAATTATTATAGTTATTAAAAATTAATAAAATAATTGTTTATCTTATCATATATATATTTGATAACGTTCATTTTAAGGTTTTTATTCAAATAGGTAAATAAATATCAAGCACTCTCACAATTGTGCCAAATAAGCCTATCCCTCTGTCAGACGCGTAATATGAATGCTTATTTTTAGTTTATGTAAATGCGTATTATTTTTTACAGCCTGTGCTGTCATCTCAGAAGGTGCTGGTCATGTTTGACAGCTCTTTCACCTCTGTAGTCCGTTTATAATCGGTTAAATCGATGGCGTTGCAACTATCCTTGGTCTATGTTACATATACGACATATTGTAAATACAGTACGGATCTTGTTTAAGAAGAACAGAATGCATTAATGTGTTTCTACTGTAAAAGAAACAGGTGACTCTACAGAACAGAACTTTCAGACCGAATGCATAGCTCAACATTTGCCACTTAACTAGATCGACTTGTGGTGCAGAAAAGCTGTAGGATTTTGTGCATCACTTTCGAGTTGTTTACACTAAACCCCTGAGCCAAAGTCAGGCTCAATGGTGTGAACTTGAGAAGGATCACAAGGATGACTGTGGCACAGGCGCGTGGAGTGACAGATGCAGTCATTTACATGGCACCACGTGGATACGGTCCACTGACTACCACTCGCGCGCTCTCCGTTGCCCGTTCTGCCTCTCTCCGCGCGCAATCGGTTTACCTCCACTGAGAAAACAGGAGGCACTTTTCCTTTGCGTTTTCGCTGCCCGACCACAATGAAATCTTGGCAGCTAATTGCAGTCGTGGGAGATGCCCTTCAGGTAAGACACATGAGCGGTGGGGAGAAAGGAAAATGAGCGCGTTGGTTAGAGGAGGAATTTGAACGCGAAATCGTGGGATGTTTTCAGTGCGCCGCCGTTAAATCTTCAGCCGACACGTTTTTCTTCTCTTTCGACTCTCGCTTGAGCCTTATTGCAACATCAAAGGTTAGTGGTGACATCTCAACAGCTTGGCTTGTATTCTTGCATCTTGATGCACGCCTGAGGTTTGTGGCGTTGAGGGACATTTCTCAGGGACTTGAGAGAGACAGGTGCTTTCTGCATGGCATGTGTTTGGGTACAGGCATGCTCCGAGATCTCCCGAGTTAAGGAATGGTCCATATCTCATGCTCTGTCTTAAATGGTCGATGCCAGTACACTGATATCATTTCTAAAGGACTTTGCGAGCTACACGAACCAGATCTTAACGATCGCAAAGTTATGCTTGCACCGGTTTACCCGCTTGAGATCAATAGGATTTACATGTTATAGCGTTATTTGCGAGGACTTCGCTGGTTCACCTGCGACTTGAAAGTTCAGGTTATTACAGTGCATCTTCTCACACTGAGATCAATAAATGCATCTGTGCTTGATAGTGGGAGTCAGATTGGACGGAAGGAGGCTGTGCGTTGCACACGTACCTGACGTTGAAATATGAAATAGGGTTACAAAGAAGATGACACAATAACAACACCTTTCAGGTTGTCACTTGGAGACAGACTGATGACTGCTTTCTCACTGCCTTATGCTGTGGGAATAGAGTAGTCTTTCGTGGACGTGGGAGAAGTCGCTTAGTCACAAACTGACTGTTTTGAGCACCCAACTTCTCACACGTAGACCTCATTTCATATCGAGACTAAAAAGCTTTAGAAATGTACCTTTCATATACGATATCTAGTAGTATGTTAGTGTAGTAGGCATGTGTGGACTGTTTGTAGTGTGTTCTGTTGTTTTCAAATTTGAAATGATTTTTTTTTAATAGATTTGACTGGTAAAGACTTATATTCTGTGTATTATCTTTTTCTTCAGATTATCATTATAGTTATTTCGGTTGAGGTATGATGACATTTGTGATTCTCACAGGTATTTGTAGACACACAGACCCTGGGTTCTGTTTTACGAGAGCGATTGTAACTTCCAGTTTAATCAGGCTCTGGTTTATTTGAAGCAGCCTGGAGAAGAGGTCTTAACCTTTCCTAGGTTAACAGCAGAGACACTTGTAATACTTCGCTTGAGTGGTTTAGCCTGACAATTTCCACTGTCGCCAATGCATGGTCAGAGAGCTGTCACATTTAAAACCTTTAAAACATATTAGGTGTTGTTTGTCTCCAAAATAGTGGATTTTCTTGCACCATGTCGGAGGTGGCAGTAGAAAGCCGCTCTTGACCTGTGTTTATGTCCTGGATTTGCTTAAAACAGCCACATCTGACTGTTAAAACAAAGCTGTGTTGTATATACGATAGTTAAAATGTCTTGAATAACCTGAAACCAGCTTTTTTTTTGCTTAGTACACAGCAGTTCATCGTGACAGAGGGGGCATTTTGTGTTTAACTAACACTAATAGTGTAATAAGGTAATTAAGAATCTGCTATTTTCATTCTGTTAGCCATATAGGCACAAGAGCACATGAACCTACAATTTTGACTCGTAATTATAATGCTTAATGGCCAGCTGCAATAAAGGAGTACTCCCTGCACCCTGCTTAGTATATGGCAAAAGACCAATTTTCATTCTGGAGTCAATGGTTAAAATCATGGTTTCCCACAGAGGAATATTATTCAGAAAAAAACAACAGCTGAGCCCGTAGATGGTCCTACACAATGCCGATGGGTTTTTTTTAACAACAAATGGAGACTGAATCACTATGGCTATGACACAGTGCCAACAAATGGAAGAAAATGTGCCAAGATCCATGGCACAACAATATGTCAAAACGCTCTGTATGGTTTCTCCATGCCTCAGATGATTTATGGTGTTATTTTCCACACCAAATGAATTTGGCACTAATAGATGAACTTTTAAACGCTTTTCTGAGAAGTTCTGAAGCTCCGTGTTTTGAACGAGTTAAAAAAAGGTCCTGATTGGCAGCGTTCGTTTTGTGTGATTTTTTTCAATTTATTTTCTACATTTATATGCCATGAAGCAATAACTGTATGCCCGCTGCATAGCATATAAGAACAACCTTTGTGAAAGTCTGGTGAAGGAATTTGGTCACTGAATAAAACAGACATACCAGAAAGAAGAGATCAAATTTCAAGATCCATTTCTTTCAAATATAGTCTACTTTGACTTGTAATGTCAGATGGTTTCAGGCAGCTACCAGAGGAACATACGTAAAGGAAGGATATTACAGAGCAGTGCAAATTGTAAGGCGTGATTAAATGCTGTCAGTCAAATTCTTAACTGCCCAGTCAGGGCGCTTGGCTCTTTTTGACCAGATAGTATTGAAATAAGGTTAGAGCTCGTAACTGCTGTGAAGGAAACTCTATGATTTTTGTCTAGTCTTGCTTTCTGAACTGCTTGCTTTACCTTTACAAATCCAATTTTTCTTTTACTTTTTTCTCCCCCACCAGGCTATGATATTATAATGAAGCATTAGTTTCTAAGTTAAAAAGCTCCTGAAGAAGCTAGAGCAATATTTTAGGTGGCAAAAGCTTTGTTTGGTGGTGTTATGAATGTAAACAAAGACATTTTTTCCCATTCGTTGCAGAATAAGACCTTGAAGTTTTTCCTTCCAAATTGTAATCTGTTTATTGTGACTTTTATTAAATCATTTTTTGGTTTCTGTAAAGTCAGATTTCATTAACATAACATAATTCTGTAACTGGCTTGCCCGTTTAATTTATTCAACCAATTGGGGATCCGTCATTGGAGCTTGTAGGCTGTTTCACAATGCTACGTTTTATATGGGCCATGCAGAAATATGGAAGATTATATGAAACAATAGCATGTTATGAGGAGAAAAGACATGGGTTAATCCTGCGAAGGGGGAAGCTCATACATGAAAGATGATAAATTGACCTTTTAATTTTGATACTTTGTCACAATTTTATTCTTTATGCTCACATTAATTTCCAGAGAGAACATAACAGATAAGTTTTACATTGACAGTGACGGTTGTCATTGACTTGCGCACAATACTGTTTAACCTTCTCTATTAAAGCGTAAAGGTTTTTAAAGCAGTCTGTTTCAGAATGCAGTCTAGACAGCATTCGTCGAACCTGGTCTTTTTTAGCAGTGCTTGATGGAGATTTAAAAGCACAGACATGTGATGAATCTCATTAATGTGATGTACCAACCAAGAAGCCTAGTGCTGGGCGATAAGCAAGTGATTTATTGTGTAATCCCACAGGGCGAACTGTAACTGCAGTTTCAAGAAGAAAGTATCCATGTTGGTTGTTTGTTGTCCTGGGTTATTAAGGGTTTCCAGTGCAATCGATGCTGCTGCTTGTAGATGGTCTGTGAATGAGGAAGACTAGCAGAATAGCCGGTTAATAGCCTCAGGGAGAGATATGTTGATTGGCCAGGAGTAGAAACCAGTTTATTGGAATGTAATGGAGTATGTTGGCTCTCATGGCAATGGATTTCAGGATAATCTGTTTTTAATCCTGACTCTGTTTGCATTGATAAACACGCGTTCGTAAATCTTAATTGGCCGTGGATTGTAGCGCTCAAAACCATTAGCGCTCAGCACCTGCATCATCCGCTTAAGACAGAACCCCCAGCACATAGTATCTCAGATGTAGATCTCATGCTGGCACAGTTATTTGTGTTGACATTTTTAATGTAATTGAAATTACGTTCACGGTGGGCAGAGCAATGCTGCATCTCTATATTGCTAAACCATTAGGAGAAGATAAAGGGATGAAGATGTGGTGACACCTTTCAAAGGTGCTTGTTTTAATCAGCGTTAAGCGAAATCATAGATGGCCAAACAAAACAGTCATTTAATTAGACCTAAGTGGAATTTGCCTGGTGTTGTGCAAGATTATATCTCCCCTGCAGAATCCTATTCCCTTTTGACCATTTGTAATGCCTTTAAAAAAAAATGTATCACATTATCACTGTCTCTTCTTCTAGATAATTAAAATAGCCTTTCTGGTTATCCTTTGGAAGCACTGGTGGCTACAATAGGTACAAATAAATAGCAGCAATGTAATGTTTTATCTTAAAATAACATATTTTAAAAGTTATTTTAAGATAAATCGTTAACTTTTAACTTATTTTCTGCTAGTATAGAAGATTAATCGGATGGTGCAATGCTAAGCTAGTAGGCTAACTGGCTAACTTGTGAGGTTACTGAAAAAAATGAGATGTTTAATTATAGCTTATGTGACATTTTGAAAGATATTAATTGTCAAATTGTATATGTAGTTAACATGATTGTTTATATTGTCACAATGTAAACTATATTATACTGTATCACATACTGTAGCATTTAGAAGTATTAGGCCTATCTAACTTTACCCACATACATACATACAGTACTCACGTAAAATAATAAATACTAGGCCTATAGTAAATCTTATCTACTTGAGTTGTAAACAACATTATCGCCCAGCTCTATTCTACTAAATGCCACTGTAAAGCATTATAAAAATTAACAACATGATTTACTGTAAAGTTGCTTTGAAACAATGTATATTGGAAAAAACGCTATACAAATAAAACTGACTTGAACTGACTTGATGCAACGTGATTCTGTAGTATTTTCAGGCACCAGATGGAGTTCCCAATAAACATTTTTTCAGCTTTAAGATCCTGCAGGGTGACCAAATCTTGCCTGACTCCGGAATGAGTCATTGATAAACGCTTTCATCACTGGTAATATTTGTAAATGTGTTTGACGTGTTACAATGTGCAGATTAGAAATGTGGCTTTACAGGTCAGTAGCTCGAGAGCAGTTAAGTGAAGAAAAACACGCCACCGCAATGACCTTCAGTCTCCGCGTACGTGACATTCGCTGACGGGCAATAGCGGCAAGCTTAACATCTCCTTTAATTTGTGTTTGTTTTGTATATGATTTAATTGGCTCCGTGCATCCATCTAGGCTTTTGTATTTGAAGAAGCGTTACTAGTCACGTCAGTCTTCATGGACATCAAGAGCTCATAGCTGAATGTTTGGCGTTTTGTCCTTAGGTGCTCTGAGGCTGGGGCCTGCTGGTGATGATAACAGTGATAATTCAAAGTGATTTCGCACAGCATGGTTTTGTCAGACCAGTCACCAACACCCCGTGGCACGGCTACACGCTCGTGTGTCTTAAATCCGCCAGAGGCTTTACCGTGGTGTGGTACACCAAGCCTTACTCATAGGTCAGATGAGTCATTGTTTTACTTTTACTTTTTCGTTTACACCGCAATGCAATCTGAAGGCTTTTTTGGGAAGCATGATAATGGATTGAGGCTACTCCACTTCTTATTTTAGATGCGAGGCCGATCGCACGAGGGGCTCTTGAGCTTTGTATTCAGTGGAAGTACAGTGCAATACGTCAGGCTAACTCTGGGCATAGTGCTGAGGCATGCTTTTTTTTTTTTTACAGTTTTTTACATAATTAGTTCAGACTCCACTTATTCAACACAGAGGACTGCTCAAATTGTGAAATCACCCTGAGCCGTAGCGAACCATCTCTGAACTCTAGAATCAGCACTCCCTCGGCTCTCATCTACCTGGAAATGTTTTTTTTTTCTCCTCCTTTTTATTATTTCCTTATTTCTACCCCCTCTCCTTTTTAAATGCTGACTTTTCACATGCAGCGTGCCAATTATTTCACGCTGTCTACGCGGCCTCGCATTCTCTCCTTATCGCAAATGGAAGAAAAGTCTTCAGCCGGTTATCAAAATGCTAATGCGCTTGAAAGGAAACATTAGTCTTCCCCAGTAAAATGTTATTAAATGTGGTCTATTTAATCTTGTAAAAGTGCCGCTATCTCTTCAGGATTTCCAGATGTTTGTGCTTTGCCCGTACCGTCCGTCTTCATTCTGATTCAGGGGGTGGTGGCTGGAGATGCCAGAGTGAAAATTGCTTGTTGTCCTCAATCGTTTTAAGAGAAAGCTCTAAAACAAAAGAATCTTTATGTTAAGCAGTTATTCTGAATGTGAGGAAAACCAGTTCAAGGGTTAGACAGAAAAGGAGGGGGGCAGCTTTGTGTAGACTGACTAGCGCAAGCAATAAGTAAAGTTTATTTTGTAATATGCGGTCAGTGTAAAGCTGCATTTTCCCGAGTGCAAAACAAACACTCCATCTGTCTGTCATCAGTACTGCTGTGACAGCCTGAATATATAGTTAGCCTGTGAAGGCAAATCACGCTTTTTCCTCTGTTTGCAAAGGTATAAATGGTCATAAACCGTTGGCGTGCCTTTGTTTGTTGTGTCAAAACAGAGATGAAAATGTTCCTGCCCATTAAAAGTGCATTGAACAATTGCTTTCGCATATTCTCTTAATGACATTAGTTTCTCATCAGCATGCACTGTACAATAAGTCATTCGAAATCACATTTCCCCTTGGAGTTGGGATTTGGCTCCGCACCAAATGAGGGATTGGGCCATGCTGGTAAACGGTGTTAAGATTCTGTCCTGACCTTTGATTAAACCTCTCCTGCGGGCTCTGCCTATGTTGCTGTCAGACAGACGTTTGCAGGATTCACAGGATTATGAGGTATTATGCAGATGGCATTCCTTAAGACAACATACATTTTCTGTTTAAAAAGCACCAGCGAGGCCGGAATCGCTTGGCATTTTTACCGCTGTGATTGACATTGGGGTGAGAGCCGTGTCTTGAAGGGTTCAGGCTGTTGTTGCGTGTTGTGATAGGCTCATCAAAGCGCCTCACGGGCGGCTACAGTAGTTTGTATGTCTGTGAGCGCTTTGAGGACCAGATGTTGGCGTTATCCGTCACATTGGAGCTTTTCAGCTGGTACTTGGAGATCACAGATGATATCAGGTGGATATTAACTCTAATGTGCTCAGCCATTTCTCCATGAAGCCTTACATTTCAGGTCCCACTAGACATCATCCCATCTGTTGAAATTGTGCTGTGTGGATTATTATCCAGCAGTTTGACATGAATCAGGTTTTCCTCTAGTGCTCCTGGTCACATGTTCTGAGTTATTTTTATCGTGCTTTTTTCAAAATATATATTTTTTTTTTGGTGACTGAAACACGACGTGCTCTTCCAACCCCTGTGTGGACGGCTGGTAAACCCTTTGAGATGCGATTTCTTTTTCATCAGAGGTTTTGTGATGTATTCTAAATCTGCTTCTTTGGCTTCATACTCATCCACGTTGAGCCGCGCAGGTCGCTCCTGAATCTCTTTGGGTTTGGCGTGCATGGTGAGGTTTTGATGTTTATTTTGCCATGGGCGATGGGAGCCTGTGCCAGAACAGAATTGGCAGTGTATCAGCCAGAATGAATGTTATGCAACCTGTGACAACTCAGAGGACTGTGTTGGTGTGAAATATCAATATGCACAATACAACAGCACATAAAACGCCACATGGCAGTGTAAACAGAAACAAACTGTGTCAGGGAGATAGTGTAGATAATCCCGACATCTATGGATGAAAATGGGATTCGCAAAGGTGACCGATCAAGAGATGTAACGCTAGAACTCTCGGTTGCGGTGCAGGCTGTTCCTTTGGCATCGACGTGGCTGTATTTCAGGTTTTATAGTATATTTGTTGCGCTTGTCATCATTTTATGCTGCCTGGTCTTCTCTGCGAGGGGGAAAAATGCTCAGAAAAGCCATTGATGTGGATTATAATTTTAATGCCCCACAGATTTCATTTGTTTATTTTATTATTATAATGAATATCATAACAAGGGATTTCTAATCCTCACGGCGACCGTTCCTGCCTTTTCGGAGAGAATTTCTGATGAACCTTTTTATCTCTAATACACAGCACGTGGGGCTTCATAACAGCCCGCCGAGACACCGGCACTCATTTTCTCTCAGGTGAGCCTTTAATTGCATCTTCCTTACTCGGTGACATCTTTCCCATCATGGTGGGCTGCTCTCCTATGCGACTAGGCTCGCACTTGCTCAATAAGTGGAACGGTGGCAGCTGTCATTGCATGCCTTATTATTACTGAAAAAGACTTTCTAGTCCTTAAAGATCCACCGACTATCGGCCTTGCTTCGATTTAGCGAACATCGCAGCTGCTAGACATCCTCTTACAGCCATTTTGGCAGACCGTTGGCCCCAGCGTAGGGAATCCACTTCCAGTGGAGGAAAACAGCTCTTAATTGCCCTCCATAAACTGCCTGGCTGCTGCAAAACAAAAATCAATTTTTTGCTCCAGGATGATTTTGGGGTGTAATGGCGAGCATCTGACAGCCAACTTTTGGCTATCTGTATGAAAGGTCACTGTCGACGGACTCCTGTCACGTTGATGTGTCGCGGGGGACGCGCAGGCTATATGTACTCTAATCTGGGAACACCCCACTGGGAGGAGCTCTGCTACTGTATCGCTTCCTCTGGTCTCAGCTCAATGCGCATTCAGAGAGTTCCTAAATTGAGATTAATAATGTCATCTACGGCTGGAGTTTACGGACAGCGATTTCCGCCCCTCCTCTCCCCACCTTCAAAGTCCAGCAGACTCCCATTTGAAGAGGTATAGAATGGGCACAGGGAATATTAATATTCTTTACAGACCACACGCATACACAAGCATCATCAATTTTCCAGACTTGTTTGTATACATTGACTCTTTGACATTCAAACCCGCGGTATCCTCCCCCACCAGCGCGGAATGAGCGGACAGCATGTGTGCGAGAGAGTGCGTGGGCAAAGTGTCATGGCTGCGCAGTGCCAAGAACAGCTCCCCACATTGTTAACTGTGTTCACTGTCTGCAGACGTCTGCCTGGCTGTGGAGCTCATGAAGCTTAGGACACTGTCGTGAAGGACGAGCACAACTTCCATGAAGCACAAAGCCACTTTTCATTTCACGTCTTTTCTTCGTTCATTGTGAAGCAGGGTTGTGCGGTAGAATTACTGTTTTCTGTTTGAGTATATTATAAATGCCATTTATTCATGTGATGGTAAAGAAGTTATTACTTCAGTATTCAGTGTCATATGATCTTTCAGAAATCATTTTTATATGCTGATTTGGTGCTCAAGAAACATTTATTATGGTCCCATTAGGTGGCCTTAACAAATATGTACTTAAATCAGGAAATAATGACAATTTACTTATTGTGTTCATATTGCATTGCAGAACATTTCTGGATAGGTTTAGGGGTGGGTTAACGTCTAAGGGATGGGTCAATAGTGCCAAATGTACATCATAAAAGTAATTACATAAGTTGTTTATTAATTACATAATTACATGCAAGTATTTTTTAAAATATAAGTACAATGCAGTATCTATCTATCTATCTATCTATCTATCTATCAAATGCATTCTGGGGCTGTGAATCTGAGGCATTTGAAAAATAAACAAACAAGAAACATTAATTTTTCAGTGTTTTTTGTTTGGTTTTTTTGTAGTGATCATAAGCCAGATGCGATACTGCAACTCACTGTGCGTGCTTCTTAAAAACTCTTTTTTTTCCACATCCACTCGTTTAAAATATCAACACAATTCTCACAGGCTTTCATAGTCACGTTCATTAACGTGGCATTTAACTGTGGAAGTCAAATCACCTTCATAGACTGAAAAATCCTTGAAATTCTTGGAACATGAGAAACAATGAAATCTTGAGATTTGTGGAGAATAAAAGCTTCCCTCAACACCGCATCAGTGACTTGGCTTATTTCATCCGCGCCTCATTCTCTCCCACTATTTCATTTGTTTCACTTCCAAGGACTTTTGAAATAACATTGCCAATTTGTGGAGCACGGTTTTTCCGGATAATTATAATCCAAATTAGCCTCCACATGATGTGTCAGTGTTTTCCTAAAATTTGGTGGCTGTGCTTAAATCTAGTTTGCAGTGGTTAAATATGAAAAATTCCAGGCATTAATGAATATTTTATTTCATTGTTTCGTTAAGTAATTTGGCACACTTTTGATAGAGTAAGCCAATAGTGATCAGAAGCACAACAAGCCACAGACGCTTGTATATTGCTGGTATGTTTTCATTCAAGCTTGTATGTATTCAATTAAATCCCAACTCTCTCTATGTGACGACAGCGAAGTTTTAAAAGGAAACCATTTGTTGCCGACTGGCTCGCTGATGGCGATAGCAGCAGTGGTGTATCAGTTGACTAATTGGAGAGGCTGTCCTCGCAGTGTTCTCTGCAGAGCCTGTTGTTTTGCTCATTTGGTGTGACAAATAGCAAGCCTGTGGAGGATGCAAGGCCTGGGTGCTGTTCTGACCTATGACATCTCATTTGTTTCTGATAAATGGCCATTTTCTGGAGGTGCATGGTTCACTTGAGAGGCAATTGCCAGGTATGAGTCGCCTTCTTCGGCGACATCAGAAAAAGCCATGGCCTTCCAAGACTTGGACAGAAATTGTTGCTTTACTGGTTGCTCTTGCAACATTATGTCAAGCAGATCCTGGTGTTATAATTAGATGTGATCATTATGGCAGTTGTATTTATATTCTTTATGTGCATTTAGTTAAAAAAAAAAAAAAACATGTAAAAAGTGTACTTCGATTGGCTTCTGCATGTGTGTTTCACCATCGTTAACTTTGGGTATTTGCAGGCAGTGTTTTTCAAGCTTTTTTGTCTTCTGTTCATCGCCATCATGCAAGAAATGTGAAGGTTTTTGTTCAAAAAGTTTGTAAAGCGATTGTGTTCCATGAAAGAGGCCCAATATCTTTTCTTACAAAGGAACTGAAGAAAATGATGACATTAGTCATGATTATCTATTTTTATCTACTGACAGCTCTGATATTTTTAGTTCTAATTTGTGTTTTGTAGGTTTAACAAAGCAAAATCTGGAAATTCTGTCATCATTTACTCACACTCATATTGTTCCACACCTGTATGGCTTTCACAAAAGAAGAAAATTTGGATAATGTACTGGCCACTGTTTTTCATGATGTTACAATAATTGTATACTGAAGTATTCAACAGCACCATAAAATTATTGCAAAAGTATCCATATTACATTCAAATCTTTTCCAAGTCCTCTGACACTTTATGTGTGTATTTAAAGTAAAAAAAAATTAAAGTCTTAGCGTCCAGTAAGTTTGTCTTTGGCAATGTCAAAAAAAGAGGTATATAAAAAGGGGCCATGACATAGTTTTTTTTTATGTGTTCCTTAAGGTTTACTTATGTTAATAAAGTTTTGGGGGAGTTTTTTGCACAAAAAAGAAAAAAAATGTGTGGAAAAATTTTATTTCCAACCCTCATTCTGACACTCTCTCTTAAACGTCCTGTTTTTAAGGGGTGTGGCCTTTAAGGCTTGTCAGGAATCAGCCACTGTTATGATTGGCTAACGTCATTGCATAGGAAACAGTATCAACAGTATCAATCTTGCTATTGCATGTTTTGAGTGTTTTGACAACATAATCATATAAAAGCCAAAATTTTCCAGCCAAAAAATAAAAGGGTCATTTCCAGACAAAGCATTATGAAATCATTTACTTACAATGTGATGCAGCTGCAGTCAGATCTAGTGCCACTTCATCTTTCAACAAATGTTTCTTTGTGAACTCTCCATGACACTGTGCCTCGTTTACAAAACAAAATGCTCCGATCAATCCTCTGACATGATCCGGGGTGCCATTAAAATAAAATATCCACTTGTTCCTTAAGCTGGGATCCCTCTGATATCTGTACAAAGACTTGAAAGAGCTGTTTAAACCAAACCGAACATTATTTTACTCCATTTGTCCAATCGACGACAGACTCAAGAGTGTGGACTGTGTCAGAAAGCGAACGTGCATCTGTATACTATTTGCAGCATAGACAATAGCGACAGTGATTGTCATTTCTATTTGATTTTGATGCGACACGATCATGTCAGCCGTTAGTGTATGAACGCCAATGGGCGGGGCCAGTTGACGTCACCTTGTCCCATAGGATCTAAAATGAGCCATTTTCTGAGAGTTATTACATAAATGCTTTTTTATTGATGATGAGGAAAATTTAAGCTATGAAACTCGCAGGATGTATTTAGCATACAAAGACCTCTACTGCATCAAAAGATCAAGGGAAATTTGGTTTCTCATCTCATGACCCCTTTAATTCTGATTAATTCATTCACAAATGGAACTGATCAGGGACTGGATTAATTTAGAATAATAAAAAGAAAAAGAAGAAGAAGAAGAAAGAAGTTAAGAATGTTCCTTAGTGGAATTGTTGAAAAGTTGAAAAAAATCTGAATATTTTAAGACTTTTTTTGGTCATTAATCTTGAGAAAGAAGATATGAACATTTTTAAGAAATGTTTTTGGAAATATAAAATATTTGTAAGTTAGAAAAGGGCAAGAAGAATTTAATTCTTAACAATATTTTATGAATCTGGCCCCAGGTTCTCAAACTTACTTGAAATGGAACAGCTCATTTGAGGATAAGATCAGTTTATAAATTACATTTCTTAAAAAAAAAAAGTGTTCTTTTTGAGACTTGAAAGCTCCAGTACTTTTTATTACGATGGAAAAAATCCAACCCGCACATTAATTCAGAATTTCTTCTCACACTTAGGACCAAGATGAAAATAGATATGAGAAAGGCAGAATTTTTTAAATACCCNACCAACCCGCACATTAATTCAGAATTTCTTCTCACACTTAAGACCAACATGAAAATAGATATGAGAAAGGCAGAATTTTTTAAATACCCCTTAGGATACACAAACCAGTGGTTTAAGGCATAGTAAACAGTTGCGCGACTGTTGTGTCCTCCGAATGTCTCATGGTACAGAGCAGGCAAATGACTCCAGGGTCATGAATGAAGAAGACACCGGTATTAAACCTTACACTTGCCTCTTTAAACCTGGCAGGGGCAGCGGTTGCTGTTTATGTAAATGTTTTCCTCATATAAAGGAGACCATCCGTTGTCTGCCGTCTGGGGCTGAGCATGTATGTGTGGAGATAAGGATGCTTCGGGTGGACTCGTCTGAGCCAGAGAGAGAGAGGGAGAGAGAAACTGCTTGTTGGAAGATAAACAGGGCTAATTAGAATATGCATTTGTTCAGTAATTCTGTCCATAATTGAGATATTTTAATCTTTGAACATGCCAGCTATTTAGAAAAGTCAGCCGTGGCTTCCCGCGTCGATCTGAAACATACTGTGTAAACGCGGCTTTTCAGACACGCTGGCAACGTACCAACAGGACAAGGAAAACACTTTTTTGGATTAGTACCCCTCTCCACTAACAACACAACTACACAGCGTTTGCAGCAAATCATTTAGACACAAGCACCCTTTGTCCAAAAAGTGTAGGCAATCCACTTGTTTTTTTTTTCCTTTTTTTGATGGGCCTTGTTCCCTGTATGTTTGGATATGATTGCATGGCAATAAATGTGAACAGGCCGTGGTTTTTACAGGGATACAGCAGCTCCCTGGAGTAATCACCCCCCTAATCTACAGAACAAACTCCAGCGTGGCTCTATAAGTCGATAGCACTTCAGGCAGGGGAACAGGAAGTCTCCTGCCGCTCCGCTGAGAGATAAAGGCACCGATAGGAGACATGCGGTACAGTGCTGCCATTGTGTTAGATCAAGATGTGCCTCCTGAACTGATGGGTGCTGTGAATTCTGATTCCACCTCTCTGCCGTCTCAGGACGAGATATGTAGATGGCCTACAGAGAGACGCTGGTGACTAAATGAATATGAAAATGAGCTCAGGGAATGGATTGCTATTCAGCTGTCTTTCAAGTCTCTGGTGGTGGATGGGGCTGTTGCTGGACATGTTTTTGAATCACGAGAATAAAGGTGAAAATGACATTGCGTGTGTATTGTATACGTGATTTGAAGCCTTTGGCTCTTTTAATATTTATGTATTTATGTATTCTAGTTATGCTTTAAAATGTCACTGCATTTTTATGGTGAATTTCTTGCAACAGCTTAAAAAATGAAACATCTTCAAATATTTTTTTTTTGTAGAGGGTAACTATAAATATTTAATATTTTATTATAAAAATAATATTGGTAAATATTGTGGTTTCCAGAAAAAAAACACCACATTTTAGCCATTAGGTGACACTAAAACAATACAATACATATATATTTTAGGGATGCGACGAATGTTCACAACCGAAATTAGCGAATAAGCGAAAAGACCAAATAAATTGTACCGAACAATGNCTCACAACCGAAATTAGCGTATAAGCGAAAAGACCAAATAAATTGTACCGAACAATGACATTACGTGATCAAATAGTGGTGCGCACTCTTTATAATGCAGCAAACTAATCCAAGAAAGACACATAAATCATTACAAGCACCGACAGCGAGAGACTGTTTAGCACTACATCGCATGTCTTCGATGAGAAGAGGAAGGGGTGGTTGTTTACCGCAAAATAGCCTTAAAGGGATACTCCACCCCATTTTTACAAGGCATGTGAGAGTGTGATATGTGCGATAAACATCTTCCCAAATTCATAATGACAATCATTTATAAATCTGCTGTCGTAAGAAGCACTGAGGTCTTCCTGCGGGTTTCCGCCAAAATAAAAGCTCCATCAACGTTCATAAATGTTAGTATTGTAATTTTACAGTTGTTCTGTAAAATAAAATAAAAAGTAAGACAATAATAATGATAATAATAATTACAACAGCTCTGTTAATAAACTTATTAAAGCATTCACACATAGTAATCTTTAATATTGTCTAATGTTTTAAAAGAAATCTCTTTTGCTCAACAAGGCTGCATTTATTTGTACAGTAAAAAATACATGCCTGATTCAAGAAGGGGGTCCAAACATGGCCAAAAAATATTATTTTACTAACTTATTCATTTGAAGTTAAATTGTGCTTTGTTGGTATAATGTATGCTATGTTAAAAATGTTCAGTGTTAAGTAAATATTTTTAAATTGTTGTTTTGCAATTGATTTTGGCTTTTTAATTTATGCAGTAGTGAAAAAAATTGGCAAAATACATGGAAAAAATGCAGAAAACCGTGTTCGGTATTTGGCCTTCGGCCCAGTGTTTCATTTTGTTCAGTTTCGGCTTCAGCCAAGAGTTTTCATTTCAGTGCATCCCTAATATATGTTATTTATAATATGTAGGAAATATTGTACCATTTTTTTTTTTTTAGTAAACTGTCATGTATTGCCCTGCTAATTGTGACATATTTTTATTGTGCAGTGTGCAGTTTTTTAAAATATTAAAATAATATTAAAGTGATATTTTTCCAATCACCTAGTAATAAATAACTAGGGGAAACATAAAGTTTAATGTGGCCCAAGATATTATTCTTTGTTGTAATAGTACTGAAGTATCCATATACTGCTTGCATATCCTTGCCAATGAAAAAGTCTACAGGCAGCAGTCTCTCTGCTGTACCTCCATGAATTGATGTTCTTGGTGACTTCAGAAATCAAAGCGTCTTGTTTCTGTGTATTCTGACATTAAAAGCATGTAATGTAATTATAAAGGGATGCATAATATGAATAGGAACATCAGGAGTGTAACATGGAGTCTATTTTTAGATATTGTTTCATACCCAGCATGTACCTTTTAACATATGCCTGTCGCCCTGAAGGAGACATCAGAGAACGGCTCCCTCCTTTCCATTTGCTCTCCTTAATGCAATACGTGTTAGGCATCAGTATTCGGTTTTTGGCATGTACAGCTCGCTCTCGTGATCCGCCGTAATAGAGGGGGTTTGTGGCACCGCTAAGCATGCTGGATGCGGCAGTTTTCATAAATAAGCTGCGTGCTGTTTAAAGAGCAGCTCTAGGTTGCTTTGCCTCTCATTACCGCTCACGTTTTAAATGGGGTTTAGGATGAAATTCTGTCTGCTTAACCCCAACGAAATTACGAACACTTTACTAGAAAGACGTCAGGGAGATAAAACGGTCCTTGGGAAATGGCAAGCAATTAAAAGTATATTAGCTGTTCAAGGCCAAAAATAATTAAAGCTCTCAGACCATTGTGTTTTAGAAAATAGCTGCAGGCAGCAATCATAAGAGGTGCACACTGAGTCAAAAGTCACCGCGTACATGAAATGTTCAGTCGAGGCCCGGCTACAGTACAGCCAAAAATAAGCAGCCATCAAAGCTTCCCTTTTGATTTTGTGCTTCTCATTTTCTGCGTAATGCCATTTTTCCACGCAAGCGTATCACATTACAGCATTTAGAAATGAGATTGGATCTGCGTATTTAATCACACCAATGCAATTAGTTGGTAGAACAGAACGAACAGAATTGGAACGAGTCAAACGCCCCCCCCCCCCATCGCTGGATATATGGATCCGGGTGCGCAGAGACCCCCAGAAAACATCATATTCCAGGCAGCAGGACTTCCATCCAAAGGACAAAAACTGATATTGTAGTGAAATTAAAGGATCTTTCCTGGGTATTGCGCAGTTCAATACACATGACCTCAGAGCTGACGGTTTGAACGCGGGGATGTGCTGCAGTGCGCCGGTTTAAACTCGCATATGTTCACGCGGTGGCCTTGTGTCAGCTGGTGACTGTGGTCCATCACGCTTCTAGACAAATCTCTGTGGGCTCGATGTGCTCAAAGGCAGTTCTTTCCACTTTAACAGGATTTGCACAGATGAGACGAGTGCTCACCAAGCACCACAGAAACATTATATGCCCCCTCCGGGATACCGGATAGATGCAACTTTTATCTCTTTTCTAATCATATCCTCGCCGTTGTTTGTTTGTCATTGCAGTGTAGTGTCATTGATAGTGGTTAATATTAAATGAGATTTTATAACTCTTACAGACTGAGATTCACGTTAATGTTACATTTAAAACAGATTCGATGTGCAGTTTGCAGCGCCTGATTGATAAACATGCATTTATTTGTTCATTAAGAGAGGTGAGAAGCTTCTGATGAGTAGGAAAATAGTGAAAATATTGAGATGTTTTCTTCTGTTTTGTGATGTCTGGGTTATCTAAAATATTGTATGATGGTGATGTGGTTGAATCTATCGATTTTTGATTGAATGGACGTGGATTTGAATTCGAGTTCACATTTTATGATAAGAAAGGGGTGGGCTTTAAGCAGATGAAATGATTGGAGAAATCCAGCAAACTTCACCGGAGCAGTCTTTTCACTGGAATATGAAGTTATGACATTTTAATTAAAAAATAATGAGCTAAAAAAGTATAAAATTTTAAATTTGGGGTCAAATTTTAGGTCAGTTTGTGTGGCGGCCATCTTGAAAATGCCCCTGTGCAGCTATTTTTAATACCATTACTGTCAAATTTGATTTCAATGTTGTTGAAACATAATCTTGACCAATTTATGTTTTTATAGTACATTTCAGGTCAGTGATAAAAAAAAATATAGCTCAAACCTGGTGCAATTAATTATGCATGTACATTAAAAAAAATAAAAGTTCTCTAGCCACCATACTGAGCATTGTAATTTCTCCCATTCATGTTTCTGCTCCTCCATCTTACACTGTCTCTAATATATATTAGCGATTAGTGATGTTATAATGCGCTAGACTAGCATGAGGGTCTCTTGACTCGGTGATGAGTTCATTACAGGTTAGGCTCTGTACTGCTCATGTGGATTTGAAATGACGGCTCTCTGTCTTTGCCTTTTCTGATGATTTACATCTTGCGAGTTTCATCTTGGTTCATAAATGACAGTGTTTTTCAAAAAAGCATCATATCATCATGCAAATGGACTTGACAGCCAGTGATGAGCATTCATTTTCTTTTTATGTAAAAAGAGCGGCTTTGAAATTTCAAAAACTTCACAGAAATAAATAAATAAATAAACGTCATAGGAGCTTGGAAGGAGGATAGATGATAGATGACAGATTTTCCATCTAAAGCAAGGTGCAAATATATATGTAGCGTTTAAAAGTTTGGGGATAGTTTGAAGGAAATTAATACTTTTATTCAACAAGGATGCAATAAATTGATCAAAGGTGGCAGTGAAGACATTTATAATGTTATACAAAATTTCTGTTTCAAATAAATGCTGCTCCTTTGAACTCTCTATTCATCAAAGAATCCTAATAAATAAATAAAATCACAGTTTCCATTTCAATGTCAGCATATTAGAATGACTTCTGAAGGATCATGTGACAAAACTGGAGTAAAGTAGACTGAAAATTGCAGCTTTGACATCACAGGAATAAATCAAAATAAATTATGCTATTCTATTCTATTTTATTCTGCACACTCTTAATCTTGATATTTATAGATATGTGATTTTTTGATTGTCACATGTGTACCTGCTGGTTTTGCTAGTCTTGTGCATATGGACAACTTTAGATTTTTTTTGGCCAAGATATTAAAATTAGATCCTTTCCCGTCCGATTTTCTTTTTCTTATTCTCCCTGTAATCATCAAAGTTTCATACTGGCAGAGTATAAAAGAATTAAGCTTCTTGGATAACATACTGATGAGGCCTTTTGCTGAAGCTTGAAGACGATTTGAATATTTGAGTATTTTTCAGTGTTCAGAGGAGGAGAATTGATTCATTAATGAGGTATTATTTGAGCGTTCCTATTTTCAGCAACACAGGCGAGTGTTTAGTATTCAGACAATCAGGGACACTCTTATGGGCTTGAGGTGCTCCCTTCCTCCTCGGTGAAGGATCAGATAAATGAATAGTGCTGAAGATGTAAATATATGCGTCTCGAATAGAAAACCTTGAGGAAAATGAGCGCAGCGGTCATCACACCATGCTTTTCCCTGCTTACTTTCCAGCTGCAGACTCGACTTAAACAACCCCGTATGAAAGGACACGAGCGTGTGCTTTTGCCCCAGGGCAGGACGCTTCACGTGGATGAGGTGTCTCGCTTGGCTCGAGAACACTGAAATTACAACGGCTGCAATTTCAACAACCCTGGGTGAAAAAACAATCGTCGCATGTCTATAGCCAAAATACAGAGTGAGAAATCTGAGCGGCTGATAAAAGGAACAATTTGCTCTGTCATTTTGAAATCCCAAGGAGGGAAGGCTTTTGTGACAAAGTGTATAGGCAGTGTGTGAGAATACCAGTCCATCTCTGAGTCTGTCAGCCGCGCTGTCTCCACGGGAGTGTGATGACTATGCTAGGGGAAGGCTAACCTTTGCGAGTTCGGTGCTGTTCTGGAGAGAAGTCAAAGAACTGACACCTTCCGGAGAGGGAGGGTGTGTGTCAATGTGTGCGTGTGTATGTGAGTGTGTGTGTTTGTGTTTTCGAAAGGGGCGTTTTTGCATTTTCTTGAATCTAATAGGTTCAGGCACACTTTGACAGCAAGTTAATTCCAACCAATACATTATTTAATGAAGCTGCACATGGTAAAGTAGGTCAAAGGGGGGAAATAAACAGCCAAAAATCAAAGGTATAATTTGAGATATACTTGTAAAGCAACAAGGATCACAACGCACTTTTTAAAAAATGGTGATCCCATAAAAAGAACCATTTTTGTGTGTGAAAAACATAAAAATAACTTTTTTTATTCTATAAAAAACCTTTTGTGCAATGGAAAGTTTCCATGGATGTTTAAGGTTTTTACCATAGATATCTATAAAGAGTGTCTCAAGAGAGTCTCATTAATCAATAATTGCTCTAAGTCTTTTTGCTTTTGTGCCCAGACAAATTTCTTACCCCAAGTCCTTGCTGAATTCATAATGGATAAGTACACCCAAAGTAGGTCTATAATGGGCTAATTCATTTTAGCGTTTTACAGTCTTCAAATAATTCTTCAAATAATAGTTTGCTGTTATTGGAACCAAGTGAAACACAATAAGCGGTTTTGATAGATGCTAATATTATGCATCTCAGCAGAATTTTATGCAGAACTTATCCCAGATTGAGCATCATCATCAACCATTTTAAATTAGTCAGGTTTATTGTAATGTATTTTTTATGTGTTCTTTTTTGTATTCATATATTTTTTTCTTATAAATATATTTATACAATAATGATAGAATTTAGACTCCTGAAATGTATTTATTAAGTTAGTTATTGCATGTATTCTTTGTCTTTTTCTTCTCCTCTTTTGTATTTTTCCTTATAATTTAATTATTTTTCGTTATATATTGTGATAATATGCACACCATTGTATCATTTATAAATAACGTATATCAATATCATTCTGTGACAGCAACTGCACACAGACTGTAGTGAACAAGACCCAATGCGTCTACAGTAACTTTCATGCATTAATGAATCTTTTATGTCATTTTACATGACTGTTTAACCATGACGGACACAGCTTTTCCAGAAAATGAGACATTAGCCATTGACAGACCATGTATTAGTGTGACACTGTGGGGTCTTTCAGAGGACCCGGTGTTCGTCATGGTCATTCACTGCTTCTGAGGAAGCCTTTTGTGTGCCAGTGTGGAGAGCTGGGCATCAGCAGACACTGCGCTCTCCATGCCTGCTGCACGACTGCGGGCCGCTTCTTTGTGCCTGGAAACATGGTGCTGGGGTGGGTTCCTGAACCGCCGCCAGCTTCGACTCCTCTGCTGGCTCCTCAGACATCTCCACCATCTGCTGGAGGGGATGTACAAATTGGACGTTGGCAGAAACATCAAGGGGGTACCAACCTGACCCAAAGATGCATCCAAAATGACATGCTTTTTGCCCTGTGCAGCATCAGTGGCTTGATATCGCCACAATAACAGCAACTTCAGTGATATTTTTCATTTATCACTCTGACTAATCTTCAAACACAAAGCAATGTCATCATTGCATTCAAGGTCTAGGCACGCTGAAATGATTTTGAAGAGTTCACTTGACAGTTGAAGATATATGGCAAGATCTGTGTAAATGTTCTTTAAAAATGCATACTTTTGTGGAGGAGGAAAAAAATAACAGTGTAGACGTTTGGAGTGACATGAGTCTGAGTAAATGATGACAGAATGTTCACTTTTGAGTGAACTGTTCCGTTACACCGTTGCTATGACAGTTGCTTCCACCTTTTTAACGGTTGTTTCACGGCCATTACAGCTACTGTCGCCGTTGTCTTCTGCTTGTCCCGTTCCTGTGACTTTTATTTGTTCTGCCTTGGTTATCTTTTTTTAATCTCCCCTGTCACTTTTATCCCTGTGGAGAAGTGAGCAGGTTTCTAGATAAAGGGAATGTTTCGTTTTTCAGATGAGGAGGGCGAAAAGAACCCCTCTGCATTGTGATGCATATCACAGATGCGTTCGAGGCGTGATTTGTGTTCAGATGCCGTCGTGTGCTTATTGCTTGTGGCTCAAAATGCATTATTTAGTTCTTCAAAACTCATGCCGCCTGGGCGTTTGTGTTCAAATCGACATTTAAACCTTCAACAGACTCTATAGCCATTGGTTTGCGTTATACAGCAGACTTTAAAAAGATATTTCAACTAAAAATGAAAATTGTCTTTATTTAATAACCCTCATGTCAATACAAACAGGTATGAAATGAGATATTTTGCAGAATCCTCAAGCTGTCCATGCAGTTAGAGTGGATTAGGATGAGATATGCTGTATTTTTGTATGGAAAAAGGAGCTTGAACATTCTGTTAAATATCTGCTTTTGTTTTCCANGCTCAAGCTGTCCATGCAGTTAGAGTGGATTAGGACGAGATATGCTGTATTTTTGTATGGAAAAGGGAGCTTGAACATTCTGTTAAATATCTGCTTTTGTTTTCCAAGTAAGGGAAAGGTCATACAAGTATGATATGAAGGTGAGTAAATGATGACAGAATTGTAATTTTTGGGTGAACTGTCCTATTTAATGATGCTTTACAGGTTTGAATAAGCAAAATGCGCAAAGGTTTTGAGGTACAATGTGTTATTTTAAATTTCTGGGCTATTTTGAAGACTGTGAGAGAATGTTAAGTTCAGATATGAACTTAAACTTAAACCGGTTTCCTGTTCTGTGAGCCTCGACTATAACATGACATTCTTGAAAACAATAACCGTCAGCTTGTTTCTCATTCGTCCTGTCCTTCTCCCTGATGATCCGCAGTCTGCTTTGTTAATGACGGCAGTGCACTCTGGGTTTGAGACTTTAATGTGTCATTTTGATGATAAAGGTGGTTAAACAATCATCAGTTATTTCATTTGAAGCAAAGCCGATGAGCAAACACAGGGCGTTTTCTCATTATGTGATATGAATTGACTGAGCTGAGAGGAGGTGTGGAGCAGCCGAGGGTAGTGCTTTCTTTGTTATCACTGCCATCTCCTGGTCCATAGTGATCACTTTTGGGGCTGAGCCTCTCTCCTTTGTCCTTTCTAATACTAAGCTGAAAGGAGAGAAAAGGAAAACACTGCAGGAAGAGTGGGATTCCAGATGTAGCACTGACAAATGTGCCGTTTGAGCAATTTTGCTGAATTTTCTGGGTTCCCGAAGACTATGGCTGCGCTAACAGAAAAAGTACCATTTGGCACCATAATAATATTAGGGCTTTCATGATTATTCTCATTTCGCTAGTTGACATGAAACACTTTTGAAAAATCCACATGTCCTGCGGTATTTTCAACAGCATTTAGCTAATTAGTTTGTAATTATGCATGCAGTTTTAATGACCTTATATTAATTGAGAGACTGCATGGAATATTTGTAGTTTTAAACATTCGTTTGTCACACTGCAGGGCCGTTTGAATTGTACTACAGAAGGCAAAATGTGATTAAAAATAATGAGAAACCTAAAAGGAACAGTGACCAGTTACTGGACCAATGATAGCCTCTTTCTCTTGTCCTTTCATTTAAATTTTAACCTAAAAATGTGACATTGAGTCATGCAGCTTGAATTCCCTTTAAAATGCAAGCAGAAACTGTCATGTCACACTCGCTTATAGTTTCTGTCAGTCTGTGGGCGAAGCATCAGTTTCAGGGTGTTTTGCAAGAATTTTGGCTGGTTTGTGAACACTTCAAATGAACCCAGACCATCTGAGATGTCCGCAGTGCCAGCATGGTTTGTTTACGCAAAGCACTTCGGGTTCACTTTATTTTTACTTTTGAAATCTTCTAAATATGTTACACGGAGCTCATGACACACAGTTTGTGCCTAGAGAAATATAGGCCTAAATCAAACGCAACTGAAGTCATGCGATCTATGACTAGCTGACACAGAGCTGACACGGGGCCAACAATCATCTAGTCGACTAGTCAGTGCAAGCTCTCAGTAATTCCATCATTTTTGGATATTTACCATGATATTACTTTGTTAATGTACAATGTAAATATCAAAGTCGATGAATATGGTAGTCATTCGGTCTCTTCAGTCTCAAAAATGTAACATGGTTACTACCACTGTTTTTGGACTGAACATTATGAACATGTTATAAACTCACCAATTAACCAAAAGTACCAAATTTATAAATGGAACCACCATAGCACTTAGTATAGTGATGTTGATCATTCAGTACCATGTTACTACCATAGTTTTGGACTTCAACAATGTTATATATGTAAATGTTGTAAATTTACCATAAAACTACCATGTTACATGAATATGTTCGTCATTAGCTTAAATATATAGCAAGGTGCTACTACATTTACTGTAAATACCAATGTTTTTGGACTTTTACAGTAGTGATATGTTGTACATTTACCATCTAAAGTAAAATACCGTGTTACATGAATATGGTGGTTATTCAATCACTTACAATAAGTACCCAATGTACCATATTACTATCACAGTTTTTGGACACTAACGATAGTAATATGTTGTGAATATAACACCATGCTACATAAATATGGAAGTCATTCACACAAAAAAGTACCATTGTACTACCTTACTTTTTGGACATTTACCATGGTATCATTGAAAGTGTCTTGAATCATGAATTACACTCTTAAAACAAAGGTGCTTCATGATGCCATAGAAGAACCTTTTTTGTCTAAATGGTTCCATGAAGAACTTTTAAAAAAGGTTCTTTGCGGTGAAAGAAGGTTCTTTGGATTATAAAAAGGTAAGAAAGAGATGGTTCTTTAAAGAACCTTTGACTGAATGTTTTTTTTGTGGGAATAAAAAATGGTTCTTCTATGGCATTGTCGTGAAGAACCTTTAAAGCACTTTTATTTTTAAGAATGTGCCTTGTAAATAACATCGTTACGTATTCCACAATGCACACTATACTAATAATTCACGTATTATCTGTATTATTTGTCATTTTCTGAGTGTCATGAACCAGTGGGCCTTGATTAATGATGCTATATTCATTTCTGACAATCAGTTATGAACCCGACCAGGTTCATATTCAAACCGAAATCTGTATATATGGGAAGTCCCTTGGCCACACAGAGTTATTATCGACTTATTTGGTCTGGAATTGTGTGGAATGTTTTGTGATCCAGTGAGTCTTAATAGCTGCGAGCAAACAAAGCAGCTCTGTTGTAGTCATCAGCGCTGCGTCTTCAAAACACTCCACTCCATCTGTTGTCAACAAGTTGATTAATTAAAAGGAAAACATTCTGTTTTATGCAAATCAGTCAACAAATCAGTCACATGTCATCCATATGCATTTTAGCCTCCGAGTCTGCGCGCCCCTCCTGCCGTTGCTGGAGGAGTTATTGACACTAACCCTTCGGGCACACAATGTCAGCTCTCCTCCAACCACGTGTTTGATTCCAGCATTGGAATTGTGGGCACGGAGAGCATCAAAGCTGCCCTCTCCTGTATTTGCATAGTGTTTAAGCTGATTCGAATCGCAAGGACAGAGCGGTAAAATGCGGTGAAATTACTGCTTGCTGACTTGAAGTGGAAAGCATGTCAGGATGTTAATGGCGTGGTGTGTAATGCGGCGACAATTGATATTCCAGCACGCTCAGGCAGGTTAAACGTGTTAACAGCCGAGCTCCTGCTGCCTGAGCTGTTTGCAATAACATCGCTTACAAACATGTGTTCATTAGTAGCACCGGGGTCAGAAAGGTCCTTGTTGGATTTGAGCAGTGGAATAAAAGTTGCAGGAATGCAGCTACGCCATTATAAATCGCTCCTGTGTTGTCTTAATTTATCTATTTATTCGTTTGCTTAGAAATGCCACCAAAACTCATTTAAACACACACACACACAGCAGCCTTTTGCTAGTGTGAGAAAGATATTCCGGTTGACTAATGCCCACCTGCCTCTTTCAGGAACCCAAAGCTGAGAGTAGCAGCTGCTTAAATAAGAACGTCAGCACTGCGAGTAAAAGATGGATGCTGTACCTTTGTGTGTTCATTTCCTTTAATCTCCGCGGCTTGCCGCTGTGGATTAAAAACCAGGAGGACTGGAAGTGCTTGATAGACTGTAGACCTCCCAAAGCCTGACAGGGAAGAGTGTTTGGCAGAAATTCGTTGAAATCTTGCCCAAAGCACAACTGTAGCCTGGGAAATAGAATAGCAAATGAGAAGCCATAAAGATTGTTGATATTTTTTGTGTGTAGTAATGGAAATAATGTGTGTAAGACTTTGCATCTGATGTATCGAGAACACCACAGTCGCAAAGATCCAGATTGAATTCCACATTCTGTGTGTGTGTGTGTGTTGTAGCAACCTCTGCTGTGGATTTTATTATTTTCATTTTCCATGGTGGTGGTGGTAGTGGTGGTGTAAAATTGCGTTACTATCTCCAAGGCAATAAAGGAGCGAGCGCTCTTGAATCCTGACAGGATTTGCTTGGAAGGGACGAGGGGATGTAAATTGAGAGATAGTTATTGGCGCAGAAAATCTTCAGCTCAGCCAAGATGGCGTAAACGTGATGGAGAGCTGCGAGTCTCAGAGCTCAGCTCGGGATCAAAAGTGATGTGAAGACATGCCAATATTGACAATGTTGACTGGTTAACATTTTAGCCTACAGAGATTTAATTCGTCTTTAAACTGTCAAGAGAGATTGAGTGGAAAGCAAGCTGTATCGTAATGCCACCTTCTTTTTACTAGAAGTCAGCTCTTGGTGACTGACTGTCTCACTCTCATGTTGTTCCAAACCTGTTTGAGTTTGTTCTGTTGAACACAACAGATAATTAGCTCTTTTTTCCATACATTGAAAGCATATTTTGCAGAGTTTCCATTGAATAATACATACATTTAATCTGTTTCTCACATAAAGCTATTGAAGTGCTGTAGGAGACTTAGAATATATCCATACACAGGCTAGTTTTATGATACTTTAATAGCCTTTTTTTTTTTTTTTTTGTCCCTGACCTGTCTAGAAAAAATTCACTTCCATTGTATAGAAAAGTGCAGCTTTATCATTCTAGATCCTTTGTGTTTCACTAAAAGCCAAGTGGCTTTGGAACGACTCGAGAGTGAGTTTTGTGTGAATGTCCTTGTTTGTGTCGATAAAAACAGATTTCTTCTCAAAGCGACATGGATGTAGGCCGCTGTATTGACGGCATTGTCAGATACAGTCATTGTTTTCAAGGTCATGTACAAGCATGTTTGCCCTATCCAACACTGTATTATAAATGTTAAGACAATTAGATGGAGCCTGTGTAATTAATTAATTATCTAATTAATGTCGTTACAAAGGTAATTAAATGATAAAGGCCCATTTTTGACACTCAGGTTATCCTTTGTCACTGTAGATAAGCTGCTCCATTGTTATTGTCTGTAGTGAGGTGATGCCAGCAATGCTATTTAGTAACAGACGCGCACAACAGACATGAAATGATATGGAAGCGCCATATGCACAAAATACGAAATAGCTGGCATATAGCACAAAGTTTTAAAGACCTGGGGCATGTGGGCATTATGGGAGCACACTGCGCCTCTGACAGATTCATCTTAGTGCTGGTTGAGAGGCACTAGGGGGAACTGCATGAAAAGTGATTATGCTGATGTAGCTCGGAGCTCCATATTTCATATCCTGCAGATCAATAAGACACGAGGCAATATGTTTCTCTGAAAATGCGGCCTTGGAGCCCGCATGGGGTCTGCTGACCATACTGACCTGCAAACATGACTGGATGAAAACACAAGAACCTGAGTGAGTGTGATATGCCTGATAACATAGAGCAATTTGTGCCAATTTTAGCTTCAAACGTGGTTTTATTTTCATTTTTTTGTGTCTGAACACCATTTTAAAACACTTTCATGTAGTTCATGTTTAAAAGGATTTAGCTGTTGACCTCCGACACCGGCATCCATTACATTAATCAATAGCGAGTGGATACGCCAGTCACTTTCACTTGGTGTTGAATGCTCTCAGAATATCAGTTACAGGGTTTAGGGTTTCAAAACACTGCAGTCTACTCCTTTTGCTGTTTGTGATCTCTACATAGTGTGGGTTGCACTGAAGGGTAACACTGCTGCTGTGATATGTACTTGACCTGCATGGTTTGTTCTGAAAAAAATGATTTGAGATTTCTGTAAATAACCAGAGCTGGTAGTTTTTTATAGAGGAAAAAAAAACTGTTATTGTATCAAGAGCGTATATCTCTCACACTTTATTTATCAGATAGATAGATAGATAGAAAGATACAGAATGTGAACCATATGATTAATCATGAATTGTTATTGGTCATTAGATTTGGTTTGAAATTTATTCAGATCAATCGTGTATTTGATACTTTTGTATCTCAAGTTACAACAGTAGACAAACAGTTGATTTTGTCAGATTCACATTCATACAGTTAAACATGGACTTCATACATTTCTTGTTAAAATTCATCTGATGTTCTACTAAAAAATGATATATGGATGGATAAATGGATAGATTAGTGGATAGATGGATAGTTAAGTAGATAAATGGATGGATATATTGATTCAATTCTTTCATTTTATTCATTCATTTACAGAATGTGAACCCATGTGGTTAATCATTTCATAAATTGATAGATAGATAGATAGATAGATAGATAGATAGA